>CM065590.1:585857791-586095181 GCA_033119425.1 Bufotes viridis
CAAAACATATATTTTATTCTGGGGTGAAAATCAATTGCCAAAAGAGCAATACCCTGAATCTGGTGTCCCAGCTGTTGCAGGCCAGATTTCATAGTGTCTTGCAAAACATATATTTTGTTCTGGGGTGTAATTTACTTGCCAAAATTGCAATACCCTGAATCTGGTGTCCCAGCTGTTGCAGGCAAAGTTTCATAGTGTCCACCAAAACATATATTTTGTTCTGGGGTGAAATTAATCTGCCAAAATAGCAATACCCTGAATCTGGTGTCCCAGCTGTTGCAGGCCAGGATTCTTAGTGTCCGCAAAAAATAAATATTGTTCTGGGGTGACATTCAATTGCCATAATAGCAATACCCTGAATCTGGTGTCCCAGCTGTTGCAGGCCACGTTTAATAGTGTCCGTCAAAACATATATTTTGTTCTCTGGTGAAATTCAATTGCCAAAATAGCAATACCCTGAATCTGGTGTCCCAGCTGTTGCAGGCCAGGATTCATAGTGTCCGCAAAAACATATATCTTGTTCTGGGGTGATATTAATCTGCCAAAATAGCAATACCCTGAATCTGGTGTCCCAGCTGTTGCAGGCCAGATTTCATAGTGTCTTGCAAAACATATAATTTGTTCTGGGGTGAAATTAATCTGCCAAAATAGCAATACCCTGAATCTGGTGTCCCAGCTGTTGCAGGCCAGATTTCATAGTGTCTTGCAAAACATATATTTTGTTTGGGGGTGAAATTAATCTGCCAAAATAGCAATACACTGAATATGGTGTCACAGCTGTTGCAGGCCAGAATTCATAGTGTCTTGCAAAACATATATTTTGTTCTGGGGTGACATTCAATTTCCAAAATAGCAATAACCTGAATCTGGTGTCCCAGCTGTTGCAGGCCACTTTTCATAGTGTCCGTCAAAACAAATATTTTGTTCTCTGGTGAAATTCAATTGCCAAAATAGCAATACCCTGAATCTGGTGTCCCAGCTGTTGTAGGCCAGGATTCATAGTGTCCGCAAAAACATATATCTTGTTCTGGGGTGAAATTAATCTGCCAAAATAGCAATACCCTTAATCTGGTGTCCCAGCTGTTGCAGGACAGATTTCATAGTGTCTTGCAAAACATATCATTTGTTCTGGGGTGAAATTAATTTGCCAAAATAGCAATACCCTGAATCTGGTGTCCCAGCTGTTGCAGGCCAGATTTCATAGTGTCTTGCAAAACATATATTTTGTTCTGGGGTGAAATTAATCTGCCAAAATAGCAATACCCTGAATATGGTGTCCAAGCTGTGTTAGGCCAGAATACATAGTGTCTTGCAAAAAATTTATTTTGTTTAGGGTGACATTCAATTGCCAAAATAGCAATACCCTGAATCTGGTGTCACAGCTGTTGCAGGCCAGAATTCATAGTGTCCCTCAAAACATATATTTTATTCTGGGGTGAAAATCAATTGCCAAAAGAGCAATACCCTGAATCTGGTGTCCCAGCTGTTGCAGGCCAGATTTCATAGTGTCTTGCAAAACATATATTTTGTTCTGGGGTGTAATTTACTTGCCAAAATTGCAATACCCTGAATCTGGTGTCCCAGATGTTGCAGGCAAAGTTTCATAGTGTCCACCAAAACATATATTTTGTTCTGGGGTAAAATTAATCTGCCAAAATAGCAATACCCTGAATCTGGTGTCCCAGCTGTTGCAGGCCAGGATTCTTAGTGTCCGCAAAAAAATAAATATTGTTCTGGGGTGACATTCAATTGCCATAATAGCAATACCCTGAATCTGGTGTCCCAGCTGTTGCAGGCCACTTTTAATAGTGTCCGTCAAAACATATATTTTGTTCTCTGGTGAAATTCAATTGCCAAAATAGCAATACCCTGAATCTGGTGTCCCAGCTGTTGCAGGCCAGGATTCATAGTGTCCGCAAAAACATATATCTTGTTCTGGGGTGATATTAATCTGCCAAAATAGCAATACCCTGAATCTGGTGTCCCAGCTGTTGCAGGCCAGATTTCATAGTGTCTTGCAAAACATATAATTTGTTCTGGGGTGAAATTAATCTGCCAAAATAGCAATACCCTGAATCTGGTGTCCTAGCTGTTGCAGGCCAGATTTCATAGTGTCTTGCAAAACATATATTTTGTTTGGGGGTGAAATTAATCTGCCAAAATAGCAATACACTGAATATGGTGTCACAGCTGTTGCAGGCCAGAATTCATAGTGTCTTGCAAAACATATATTTTGTTCTGGGGTGACATTCAATTTCCAAAATAGCAATAACCTGAATCTGGTGTCCCAGCTGTTGCAGGCCACTTTTCATAGTGTCCGTCAAAACAAATATTTTGTTCTCTGGTGAAATTCAATTGCCAAAATAGCAATACCCTGAATCTGGTGTCCCAGCTGTTGTAGGCCAGGATTCATAGTGTCCGCAAAAACATATATCTTGTTCTGGGGTGAAATTAATCTGCCAAAATAGCAATACCCTTAATCTGGTGTCCCAGCTGTTGCAGGACAGATTTCATAGTGTCTTGCAAAACATATCATTTGTTCTGGGGTGAAATTAATTTGCCAAAATAGCAATACCCTGAATCTGGTGTCCCAGCTGTTGCAGGCCAGATTTCATAGTGTCTTGCAAAACATATATTTTGTTCTGGGGTGAAATTAATCTGCCAAAATAGCAATACCCTGAATATGGTGTCCAAGCTGTGGTAGGCCAGAATACATAGTGTCTTGCAAAAAATTTATTTTGTTCTGGGGTGACATTCAATTGCCAAAATAGCAATACCCTGAATATGGTGTCCAAGCTGTGGTAGGCCAGAATACATAGTGTCTTGCAAAAAATTTATTTTGTTCTGGGGTGACATTCAATTGCCAAAATAGCAATACCCTGAATCTGGTGTCACAGCTGTTGCAGGCCAGAATTCATAGTGTCCCTCAAAACATATATTTTATTCTGGGGTGAAAATCAATTGCCAAAAGAGCAATACCCTGAATCTGGTGTCCCAGCTGTTGCAGGCCAGATTTCATAGTGTCTTGCAAAACATATATTTTGTTCTGGGGTGTAATTTACTTGCCAAAATTGCAATACCATGAATCTGGTGTCCCAGATGTTGCAGGCAAAGTTTCATACTGTCCACCAAAACATATATTTTGTTCTGGGGTGAAATTAATCTGCCAAAATAGCAATACCCTGAATCTGGTGTCCCAGCTGTTGCAGGCCAGGATTCTTAGTGTCCGCAAAAAAATAAATATTGTTCTGGGGTGACATTCAATTGACATAATAGCAATACCCTGAATCTGGTGTCCCAGCTGTTGCAGGCCACGTTTAATAGTGTCCGTCAAAACATATATTTTGTTCTCTGGTGAAATTCAATTGCCAAAATAGCAATACCCTGAATCTGGTGTCCCAGCTGTTGCAGGCCAGGATTCATAGTGTCCGCAAAAACATATATCTTGTTCTGGGGTGATATTAATCTGCCAAAATAGCAATACCCTGAATCTGGTGTCCCAGCTGTTGCAGGCCAGATTTCATAGTGTCTTGCAAAACATATATTTTGTTTGGGGGTGAAATTAATCTGCCAAAATAGCAAAACACTGAATATGGTGTCACAGCTGTTGCAGGCCAGAATTCATAGTGTCTTGCAAAACATATATTTTGTTCTGGGGTGACATTCAATTTCCAAAATAGCAATAACCTGAATCTGATGTCCCAGCTGTTGCAGGCCACTTTTCATAGTGTCCGTCAAAACAAATATTTTGTTCTCTGGTGAAATTCAATTGCCAAAATAGCAATACCCTGAATCTGGTGTCCCAGCTGTTGTAGGCCAGGATTCATAGTGTCCGCAAAAACATATATCTTGTTCTGGGGTGAAATTAATCTGCCAAAATAGCAATACCCTTAATCTGGTGTCCCAGCTGTTGCAGGACAGATTTCATAGTGTCTTGCAAAACATATCATTTGTTCTGGGGTGAAATTAATTTGCCAAAATAGCAATACCCTGAATCTGGTGTCCCAGCTGTTGCAGAACAGATTTTATAGTGTCTTGCAAAACATATATTTTGTTCTGGGGTGATATTAATCTGCCAAAATAGCAATACCCTGAATATGGTGTCCAAGCTGTGGTAGGCCAGAATACATAGTGTCTTGCAAAAAATTTATTTTGTTCTGGGGTGACATTCAATTGCCAAAATAGCAATACCCTGAATCTGGTGTCACAGCTGTTGCAGGCCAGAATTCATAGTGTCCCTCAAAACATATATTTTATTCTGGGGTTAAAATCAATTTCCAAAATAGCAATACCCTGAATCTGGTGTCCCAGCTGTTGCAGGCCAGAATTCATAGTGTCCCTCAAAACATATATTTTATTCTGGGGTGAAAATCAATTGCCAAAAGAGCAATACCCTGAATCTGGTGTCCCAGCTGTTGCAGGCCAGATTTCATAGTGTCTTGCAAAACATATATTTTGTTCTGGGGTGAAATTAATTTGCCAAAATAGCAATACCCTGAATCTGGTGTCCCAGCTGTTGCAGGCCAAGTTTCATAGTGTCCACCAAAACATATATTTTGTTCTGGGGTGAAATTCAATCTGCCAAAATAGCAATACCCTGAATCTGGTGTCCCAGCTGTTGCAGGCCAGGATTCATAGTGTCCGTCAAAACATATATTTTGTTCTGGGGTGACATTCAATTGCCAAAATAGCAATACCCTGAATCTGGTGTCCCAGCTGTTGCAGGCCACGATTCATAGTGTCCGTCAAAACATATATTTTGTTCTGGGGTGAAATTCAATTGCCAAAATAGCAATACCCTGAATCTGGTGTCCCAGCTGTTGCAGGCCAGGATTTCATAGTGTCCTGCAAAACATATAATTTGTTCTGGGGTGAAATTAATCTGCCAAAATAGCAATACCCTGAATCTGGTGTCCCAGCTGTTGCAGGCCAGATTTCATAGTGTCTTGCAAAACATATATTTTGTTTGGGGGTGAAATTAATCTGCCAAAATAGCAATACACTGAATATGGTGTCACAGCTGTTGCAGGCCAGAATTCATAGTGTCTTGCAAAACATATATTTTGTTCTGGGGTGACATTCAATTTCCAAAATAGCAATAACCTGAATCTGGTGTCCCAGCTGTTGCAGGCCACTTTTCATAGTGTCCGTCAAAACAAATATTTTGTTCTCTGGTGAAATTCAATTGCCAAAATAGCAATACCCTGAATCTGGTGTCCCAGCTGTTGTAGGCCAGGATTCATAGTGTCCTGCAAAAACATATATCTTGTTCTGGGGTGAAATTAATCTGCCAAAATAGCAATACCCTTAATCTGGTGTCCCAGCTGTTGCAGGACAGATTTCATAGTGTCTTTCAAAACATATCATTTGTTCTGGGGTGAAATAATTTGCCAAAATAGCAATACCCTGAATCTGGTGTCCCAGCTGTTGCAGGCCAGATTTCATAGTGTCTTGCAAAACATATATTTTGTTCTGGGGTGAAATTAATCTGCCAAAATAGCAATACCCTGAATATGGTGTCCCAGCTGTGGTAGGCCAGAATACATAGTGTCTTGCAAAAAATTTATTTTGTTCTGGGGTGACATTCAATTGCCAAAATAGCAATACCCTGAATCTGGTGTCCCAGCTGTTGCAGGCCAGATTTCATAGTGTCTTGCAAAACATATATTTTGTTCTGGGGTGAAATTCAATTGCCAAAATAGCAATACCCTGAATCTGGTGTCCCAGCTGTTGCAGGCCAGATTTCATAGTGTCCTCCAAAACATATATTTTGTTCTGGGGTGAAATTAATCTGCCAAAATAGCAATACCCTGAATCTGGTGTCCCAGCTGTTGCAGGCCAGATTTCATAGTGTCCATGCAAAACATATATTTTGTTCTGGGGTGAAATTCAATTGCCAAAATAGCAATACCCTGAATCTGGTGTCCCAGCTGTTGCAGGCCAGAATTCATAGTGTCCTGCAAAACATATATTTTGTTCTGGGGTGACATTCAATCTGCCAAAATAGCAATACCCTGAATCTGGTGTCCCAGCTGTTGCAGGCCAGGATTCATAGTGTCCTGCAAAACATATATTTTGTTCTGGGGTGACATTCAATTGCCAAAATAGCAATACCCTGAATCTGGTGTCCCAGCTGTTGCAGGCCACGTTTCATAGTGTCCGTCAAAACATATATTTTGTTCTCGGGGTGAAATTCAATTGCCAAAATAGCAATACCCTGAATCTGGTGTCCCAGCTGTTGCAGGCCAGGATTCATAGTGTCCGCAAAAACATATATTTTGTTCTGGGGTGAAATTAATCTGCCAAAATAGCAATACCCTGAATCTGGTGTCCCAGCTGTTGCAGGCCAGATTTCATAGTGTCTTGCAAAACATATAATTTGTTCTGGGGTGAAATTAATCTGCCAAAATAGCAATACCCTGAATCTGGTGTCCCAGCTGTTGCAGGCCAGATTTCATAGTGTCTTGCAAAACATATATTTTGTTCTGGGGTGAAATTAATCTGCCAAAATAGCAATACCCTGAATCTGGTGTCCCAGCTGTTGTAGGCCAGGATTCATAGTGTCTCGCAAAACATATATTTTGTTCTGGGGTGACATTCAATTGCCAAAATAGCAATACCCTGAATCTGGTGTCCCAGCTGTTGCAGGCCACGATTTCATAGTGTCCATCAAAACATATATTTTGTTCTGGGGTGAAATTAATTGCCAAAATAGCAATACCCTGAATCTGGTGTCCCAGCTGTTGCAGGCCAGATTTCATAGTGTCTTGCAAAACATATATTTTGTTCTGGGGTGAAATTCAATTGCCAAAATAGCAATACCCTGAATCTGGTGTCCCAGCTGTTGCAGGCCAGAATTCATAGTGTCCGTCAAAACATATATTTTGTTCTGGGGTGAAAATCAATTGCCAAAATAGCAATACCCTGAATCTGGTGTCCCAGCTGTTGCAGGCCAGAATTCATAGTGTCCGCAAAAACATATATTTTGTTCTGGGGTGAAATTCAATTGCCAAAATAGAAATACCAAAAATCAGTGGTTTCAGCTGTGGCTGGCAAAACAGAATAGTGTCCGCCAAAACATATATTTTGTTCTGGGGTGAAATTAATTTGCCAAAATAGCAATACCCTAAATCTGGTGTCCCAGCTGTTGCAGGCAAAGTTTCATAGTCTCCGCCAAAACATATATTTTGTTCTGGTTTGAAATTAATCTGCCAAAATAGCAATACCCTGAATCTGGTGTCCCAGCTGTTGCAGGCCAGATTTCATAGTGTCTTGCAAAACATATATTTTGTTCTGGGCTGAAATTAATCTGCCAAAATAGCAATACCCTGAATCTGGTGTCCCAGTTGTTGCAGGCCAGGATTCATAGTGTCCCTCAAAACATATATTTTGTTCTGGGGTGAAATTCAATTGCCAAAATAGCAATACCCTGAATCTGGTGTCCCAGCTGTTGCAGGCAAGGATTCATAGTGTCCGCAACAACATATATTTTGTTCTGGGGTGACATTCAATTGCCAAAATAGCAATACCCTGAATCTGGTATCCCAGCTGTTGCTGGCCACGTTTCATAGTGTCCGTCAAAACATATATTTTGTTCTGGGGTGAAATTCAATTGCCAAAATAGCAATACCCTGAATCTGGTGTCCCAGCTGTTGCAGTCCAGGATTCATAGTGTCTTGCAAAACATATATTTTGTTCTAGGGGGGAATTAATCTCCCAAAATAGCCATACCCTGAATCTGGTGTTCCAGCTGTTGCAGGCCAGATTTCATAGTGTCTTGCAAAACATATATTTTGTTCTAGGGGGGAATTAATCTGCCAAAATAGCAATACCCTGAATCTGGTGTCCCAGCTGTTGCAGGCCAGTATTCATAGTGTCCGCAAAAACATATATTTTGTTGTGGGGTGAAATTAATCTGCCAAAATAGCAATACCCTGAATCTGGTGTCCCAGCTGTTGCAGGCTTTTGTTCTGGGGTGAAAATAATCTGCCAAAATAGCAATACCCTGAATCTGGTGTCCCAGCTGTTGCAGGCCAGATTTCATAGTGTCTTGCAAAACATATAATTTGTTCTGGGGTGAAATTAATCTGCCAAAATAGCAATACCCTGAATCTGGTGTCCCAGCTGTTGCAGGCCAGTATTCATAGTGTCCTGCAAAACATATATTTTGTTGTGGGGTGAAATTAATCTGCCAAAATAGCAATACCCTGAATCTGGTGTCCCAGCTGTTGCAGGCTTTTGTTCTGGGGTGAAAATAATCTGCCAAAATAGCAATACCCTGAATCTGGTGTCCCAGCTGTTGCAGTCCAGATATTATAGTGTCTTGCAAAACATATATTTTGTTCTGGGGTGAAATTAATCTGCCAAAATAGCAATGCCCTGAATCTGGTGTCCCAGCTGTTGCAGGCCAGGATTCATAGTGTCCGCAAAAACATATATTTTCTTATCTGGTGAAATTCAATTGCCAAAATAGCAATACCCTGAATCTGGTGTCCCAGCTGTTGCAGGCCAGATTTCATAGTGTCTTGCAAAACATATATTTTGTTCTGGGGTGAAATTAATCTGCCAAAATAGCAATACCCTGAATCTGGTGTCCCAGCTGTTGCAGGCCAGATTTCATATTTTCTTGCAAAACATATATTTTGTTCTGAGGTGAAATTAATCTGCCAAAATAGCAATACCCTGAATCTGGTGTCCCAGCTGTTGCAGGCCAGATTTCATATTGTCTTGCAAAACATATATTTTGTTCTGGGGTGACATTCAATCTGCCAAAATAGCAATACCCTGAATCTGGTGTCCCAGCTGTTGCAGGCCAGGATTCATAGTGTCCGCAACAACATATATTTTGTTCTGGGGTGACATTCAATTGCCAAAATAGCAATACCCTGAATCTGGTATCCCAGCTGTTGCAGGCCACGTTTCATAGTGTCCGTCAAAACATATATTTTGTTCTGGGGTGAAATTCAATTGCCAAAATAGCAATACCCTGAATCTGGTGTCCCAGCTGTTGCAGGCCATGATTCATAGTGTCCTGCAAAACATATATTTTGTTCTGGGGTGAAATTAATCTGCCAAAATAGCCATACCCTGAATCTGGTGTCCCAGCTGTTGCAGGCCAGATTTCATAGTGTCCTGCAAAACATATATTTTGTTCTGGGGTGAAATTCAATCTGCCAAAATAGCAATACCCTGAATCTGGTGTCCCAGCTGTTGCAGGCCAGAATTCATAGTGTCTCGCAAAACATATATTTTGTTCTGGGGTGAAATTCAATTGCCAAAATAGCAATACCCTGAATCTGGTGTCCCAGCTGTTGCAGGCCAGGATTCATAGTGTCCTGCAAAACATATATTTTGTTCTGGGGTGAAATTCAATTGCCAAAATAGCAATACCCTGAATCTGGTGTCCCAGCTGTTGCAGGCCAGGATTCATAGTGTCTGCAAAAACATATATTTTGTTCTGGGGTGACATTCAATCTGCCAAAATAGCAATACCCTGAATCTGGTGTCCCAGCTGTTGCAGGCCACGATTTCATAGTGTCTTGCAAAACATATATTTTGTTCTGGGGTGAAATTAATTTGCCAAAATAGCAATACCCTGAATCTGGTGTCCCAGCTGTTGCAGGCCAGGATTCATAGTGTCTGCAAAAACATATATTTTGTTCTGGGGTGACATTCAATTGCCAAAATAGCAATACCCTGAATCTGGTGTCCCAGCTGTTGCTAGGCCACGATTTCATAGTGTCCGTCAAAACATATATTTTGTTCTGGGGTGAAATTCAATTGCCAAAATAGCAATACCCTGAATCTGGTGTCCCAGCTGTTGCAGGCCAGGATTCATAGTGTCCTGCAAAACATATATTTTGTTCTGGGGTGAAATTAATCTGCCAAAATAGCAATACCCTGAATCTGGTGTCCCAGCTGTTGCAGGCCAGGATTCATAGTGTCTGCAACAACATATATTTTGTTCTGGGGTGACATTCAATTGCCAAAATAGCAATACCCTGAATCTGGTGTCCCAGCTGTTGCAGGCCAGGTTTCATAGTGTCCGTCAAAACATATATTTTGTTCTGGGGTTAAATTCAATTGCCAAAATAGCAATACCCTGAATCTGGTGTCCCAGCTGTTGCAGGCCAGGATTCATAGTGTCCGCAAAAACATATAATTTGTTCTGGGGTGACATTAATTGCCAAAATAGCAATACCCTGAATCTGGTGTCCCAGCTGTTGCAGGCCAGATTTCATAGTGTCTTGCAAAACATATATTTTGTTCTGGGGTGAAAATAATTTTCCAAAATAGCAATACCCTGAATCTGGTGTCCCAGCTGTTGCAGGCAAGGATTCATAGTGTCTGCAAAAACATATATTTTGTTCTGGGGTGACATTCAATTGCCAAAATAGCAATACCCTGAATCTGGTATCCCAGCTTTTGCTGGCCACGTTTCATAGTGTCTTGCAAAACATATATTTTGTTCTGGGGTGAAATTCAATTGCCAAAATAGCAATACCCTGAATCTGGTGTCCCAGCTGTTCCAGGCCAGGATTCATAGTGTCCGCAAAAACATATATTTTGTTCTGGGGTGAAATAAATCTTGCAAAATAGCAATACCCTGAATCTGGTGTCCCAGCTGTTGCAGGCTAGATTTCATAGTGTCTTGCAAAACATATATTTTGTTCTGGGGTGACATTAATCTGCCAAAATAGTAATACCCTGAATCTGGTGTCCCAGCTGTTGCAGGCCAGATTTCATAGTGTCTTGCAAAACATATATTTTGTTCTGGGGTGAAATTAATCTGCCAAAATAGCAATACCCTGAATCTGGTGTCCCAGCTGTTGCAGGCCAGGATTCATAGTGTTCGCAAAAACATATATTTTGTTCTGGGGTGACATTCAATTGCCAAAATAGCAATACCCTGAATCTGGTGTCCCAGCTGTTGCAGGCCACGTTTCATAGTGTCCATCAAAACATATATTTTCTTCTCTGGTGAAATTCAATTGCCAAAATAGCAATACCCTGAATCTGGTGTCACAGCTGTTGCAGGCCAGAATGCATAGTGTCCGTCAAAACATATATTTTGTTCTGGGGTTACAATCAATTGCCAAAATAGCAATACCCTGAATCTGGTGTCCCAGCTGTTGCAAGCCAGGATTCATAGTGTCCGCAAAAACATATATTTTGTTCTGTTGTGACATTCAATTGTAAAAATAGCAATACCTTTAATCTGGTGTCCCAGCTGTTGCAGGCCAGGATTCATAGTGTCCGTCAAAACATATATTTTGTTCTGGGGTGAAATTAATCTGCCAAAATAGCAATACCCTTAATCTGGTGTCCCAGCTGTTGCAGGCAAGGATTCATAGTGTCCGCACCAACATATATTTTGTTCTGGGGTGACATTCAATTGCCAAAATAGCAATACCCTGAATCTGGTATCCCAGCTGTTGCAGGCCACGTTTCATAGTGTCCGTCAAAACATATATTTTGTTCTGGGGTTAAATTCAATTTCCAAAATAGCAATACCCTGAATCTGGTGTCCCAGCTGTTGCAGTCCAGGATTCATAGTGTCCGCAAAAACATATATTTTGTTCTGGGGTGAAATTAATCTGACAAAATAGCCATACCCTGAATCTGGTGTCCCAGCTGTTGCAGGCCAGTATTCATAGTGTCCGCAAAAACATATATTTTGTTCTGGGGTGAAATTAATCTGCCAAACTAGCAATACCCTGAATCTGGTGTCCTAGCTGTTGCAGGCTTTTGTTCTGGGGTGAAATTAATCTGCCAAAATAGCAATACCCTGAATCTGGTGTCCCAGCTGTTGCAGGCCAGGATTCATAGTGTCCGTCAAAACATATATTTTGTTCTGGGGTGAAATTAATCTGCCAAAATAGCAATACCCTTAATCTGGTGTCTCAGCTGTTGCAGGCAAGGATTCATAGTGTCCGCACCAACATATATTTTGTTCTGGGGTGACATTCAATTGCCAAAATAGCAATACCCTGAATCTGGTATCCCAGCTGTTGCAGGCCACGTTTCATAGTGTCCGTCAAAACATATATTTTGTTCTGGGGTTAAATTCAATTACCAAAATAGCAATACCCTGAATCTGGTGTCCCAGCTGTTGCAGGCCAGATTTCATAGTGTCTTGCAAAACATATATTTTGTTCTGGGGTGAAATTAATCTGCCAAAATAGCAATTCCCTGAATCTGGTGTCCCAGCAGTTGCAGGCCAGTATTCATAGTGTCCGCAAAAACATATATTTTGTTCTGGGGTGAAATTAATCTGCCAAACTAGCAATACCCTGAATCTGGTGTCCTAGCTGTTGCAGGCTTTTGTTCTGGGGTGAAATTAATCTGCCAAAATAGCAATACCCTGAATCTGGTGTCCCAGCTGTTGCAGGCCAGATATTATAGTGTCTTTTAAAACATATATTTTGTTCTGGGGTGAAATTAATCTGCCAAAATAGCAATACCCTTAATCTGGTGTCCCAGCTGTTGCAGGCCAGGATTCATAGTGTCCGCAAAAACATATATTTTGTTCTGGGGTGACATTCAATTGCCAAAATAGCAATACCCTGAATCTGGTGTCCCAGCTGTTGCAGGCCAGATTTCATAGTGTCTTGCAAAACATATATTTTGTTCTGGGGTGAAATTAATCTGCCAAAATAGCAATACCCTGAATCTGGTGTCCCAGCTGTTGCAGGCCAGATTTCATAGTGTCTTGCAAAACATATATTTTGTTCTGAGGTGAAATTAATCTGCCAAAATAGCAATACCCTGAATCTGGTGTCCCAGCTGTTGCAGGCCAGATTTCATAGTGTCTTGCAAAACATATATTTTGTTCTGGGGTGACATTCAATTGCCAAAATAGCAATACCCTAAATCTGGTATCCCAGCTGTTGCAGGCAAGGATTCATAGTGTCCGCAACAACATATATTTTTTTCTGGGGTGACATTCAATTGCCAAAATAGCAATACCCTGAATCTGGTATCCCAGCTGTTGCAGGCCACGTTTCATAGTGTCCGTCAAAACATATATTTGTTTCCGGGGTTAAATTCAATTGCCAAAATAGCAATACCCTGAATCTGGTGTCCCAGCTGTTGCAGGCCAGGATTCATAGTGTCCGCAAAAACATATATTTTGTTCTGGGGTGAAATGAATCTGCCAAAATAGCCATACCCTGAATCTGGTGTCCCAGCTGTTGCAGGCCAGATTTCATAGTGTCCGCCAAAACATATATTTTGTTCTGGGGTGAAATTAGTCTGCCAAAATAGCAATACCCTGAATCTGGTGTCCCAGCTGTTGCAGGCCAGATTTCATAGTGTCTTGCAAAACATATATTTTGTTCTGGGGTGAAATTCAATTGCCAAAATAGCAATACCCTAAATCTGGTATCCCAGCTGTTACAGGCAAGGATTCATAGTGTCTGCAAAAACATATATTTTGTTCTGGGGTGACATTCAATTGCCAAAATAGCAATACCCTGAATCTGGTGTCCCAGCTTTTGCAGGCCACGTTTCATAGTGTCCGTCAAAACATATATTTTGTTCTGGGGTGAAATTCAATTGCCAAAATAGCAATACCCTGAATCTGGTGTCCCAGCTGTTGCAGGCCAGGATTCATAGTGTCCGCAAAAACATATATTTTGTTCTGGGGTGAAATTAATCTGCCAAAATAGCAATACCCTGAATCTGGTGCCCCAGCTGTTGCAGGCTAGATTTCATAGTGTCTTGCAAAACATATATTTTGTTCTGGGGTGAAATTAATCTGCCAAAATAGTAATACCCTGAATCTGGTGTCCCAGCTGTTGCAGGCCAGATTTCATAGTGTCTTGCAAAACATATATTTTGTTTTGGGGTTAAATTAATCTGCCAAAATAGCAATACCCTGAATCTGGTGTCCCAGCTGTTGTAGGCCACGATTCATAGTGTTCGCAAAAACATATATTTTGTTCTGGGGTGACATTCAATTGCCAAAATAGCAATACCCTGAATCTAGTGTCCCAGCTGTTGCAGGCCACGTTTCATAGTGTCCATCAAAACATATATTTTCTTCTCTGGTGAAATTCAATTGCCAAAATAGCAATACCCTGAATCTGGTGTCCCAGCTGTTGCAGGCCAGATTTCATAGTGTCTTGCAAAACATATATTTTGTTCTGGGGTGACATTCAATTGCCAAAATAGCAATACCCTGAGTCTGGTGTCACAGCTGTAGCAGGCTAGAATGCATAGTGTCCGTCAAAACATATATTTTGTTCTGGGGTTAAAATCAATTTCCAAAATAGCAATACCCTGAATCTGGTGTCCCAGCTGTTGCAAGCCAGGATTCATAGTGTCCGCAAAAACATATATTTTGTTCTGTTGTGACATTCAATTGTAAAAATAGCAATACCCTAAATCTGGTGTCCCAGCTGTTGCAGGCCAGGATTCATAGTGTCCGTCAAAACATATATTTTGTTCTGGGGTGAAATTAATCTGCCAAAATAGCAATACCCTGAATATGGTGTCCCATCTGTTGCAGGTCAGGATTCATAGTGTCATGCAAAACATATATTTTGTTCTGGGGTGACATTCAATTGCCAAAATAGCAATACCCTGAATCTGGTATCCCAGCTGTTGCAGGCCACGTTTCATAGTGTCCGCAAAAACATATATTTTGTTCTGGGGTTAAATTCAATTACCAAAATAGCAATACCCTGAATCTGGTGTCCCAGCTGTTGCATGCCAGGATTCATAGTGTCCGCAAAAACATATATTTTGTTCTGGGGTGAAATTAATCTGCCAAAATAGCAATACCCTGAATCTGGTGTCCCAGCTGTTGCAGGCCAGATTTCATAGTGTCTTGCAAAACATATATTTTGTTCTGGGGTGAAATTCAATCTGCCAAAATAGCAATACCCTGAATCTGGTGTCCCAGCTGTTGCAGGCCAGTATTCATAGTGTCCGCAAAACATATATTTTGTTCTGGGGTGAAATTAATCTGCCAAAATAGCAATACCCTGAATCTGGTGTCCCAGCTGTTGCAGTCCAGATATTATAGTGTCTTGCAAAACATATATTTTGTTCTGGGGTGAAATTAATCTGCCAAAATAGCAATACCCTGAATCTGGTGTCCCAGCTGTTGCAGGCCAGGATTCATAGTGTCCGCAAAAACATATATTTTGTTCTGGGGTGACATTCAATTGCCAAAATAGCAATACCCTGAATCTGGTGTCCCAGCTGTTGCAGGCCACGTTTCATAGTGTCAGTCAAAACATATATTTTCTTCTCTGGTGAAATTCAATTGCCAAAATAGCAATACCCTGAATCTGGTGTCCCAGCTGTTGCAGGCCAGATTTCATAGTGTCTTGCAAAACATATATTTTGTTCTGGGGTGAAATTAATCTGCCAAAATAGCAATACCCTGAATCTGGTGTCCCAGCTGTTGCAGGCCAGATTTCATAGTGTCTTGCAAAACATATATTTTGTTCTGAGGTGAAATTAATCTGCCAAAATAGCAATACCCTGAATCTGGTGTCCCAGCTGTTGCAGGCCAGATTTCATATTTTCTTGCATAGCATATATTTTGTTCTGGGGTGACATTCAATTACCAAAATAGCAATACCCTAAATCTGGTATCCCAGCTGTTGCAGGCAAGGATTCATAGTGTCCGCAACAACATATATTTTTTTCTGGGGTGACATTCAATTGCCAAAAGAGCAATACCCTGAATCTGGTATCCCAGCTGTTGCAGGCCACGATTCATAGTGTCCGTCGAAACATATATTTTTTTCTGTGGTTAAATTCAATTGCCAAAATAGCAATACCCTGAATCTGGTGTCCCAGCTGTTGCAGGCCAGGATTCATAGTGTCCGCAAAACATATATTTTGTTCTGGGGTGAAATTCAATCTGCCAAAATAGCAATACCCTGAATCTGGTGTCCCAGCTGTTGCAGGCCAGATTTCATAGTGTCCGCCAAAACATATATTTTGTTCTGGGGTGAAATTAATCTGCCAAAATAGCAATACCCTGAATCTGGTGTCCCAGCTGTTGCAGGCCAGATTTCATAGTGTCTTGCAAAACATATATTTTGTTCTGGGGTGAAATTAATCTGCCAAAATAGCAATACCCTGAATCTGGTGTCCCAGCTGTTGCAGGCCAGATTTCATAGTGTCTTGCAAAACATATATTTTGTTCTGGGGTGAAATTAATTTTCCAAAATAGCAATACCCTGAATCTGGTGTCCCAGCTGTTGCAGGCTAGATTTCATAGTGTCTTGCAAAACATATATTTTGTTCTGGGGTGAAATTAATCTGCCAAAATAGTAATACCCTGAATCTGGTGTCCCAGCTGTTGCAGGCCAGATTTCATAGTGTCTTGCAAAACATATATTTTGTTCTGGGGTGAAATTAATCTGCCAAAATAGCAATACCCTGAATCTGGTGTCCCAGCTGTTGCAGGCCAGGATTCATAGTGTTCGCAAAAACATATTTTTTGTTCTGGGGTGACATTCAATTGCCAAAATAGCAATACCCTGAGTCTGGTGTCACAGCTGTTGCAGGCCAGAATGCATAGTGTCCGTCAAAACATATATTTTGTTCTGGGGTTAAATTCAATTGCAAAATAGCAATACCCTGAATCTGGTGTCCCAGCTGTTGCAGGCCAGATTTCATAGTGTCTTGCAAAACATATATTTTGTTCTGGGGTGAAATTAATCTGCCAAAATAGCAATACCCTGAATCTGGTGTCCCAGCTGTTGCAGGCCAGGATTCATAGTGTCCGCAAAACATATATTTTGTTCTGGGGTGACATTCAATTGCCAAAATAGCAATACCCTGAATCTGGTGTCCCAGCTGTTGCAGGCCACGTTACATAGTGTCTGTCAAAACATATATTTTGCTTCTGTGGTGACATTCAATTGCCAAAATAGCAATACCCTGAATCTGGTGTCCCAGCTGTTGCAGGCCAGGATTCATAGTGTCCTGCAAAACATATATTTTGTTCTGGGGTGAAATGAATCTGCCAAAATAACCATTCCCTGAATCTGGTGTCCCAGCTGTTGCAGGCCAGATTTCATAGTGTCCGCCAAAACATATATTTTGTTCTAGGGTGAAATTAGTCTGCCAAAATAGCAATACCCTGAATCTGGTGTCCCAGCTGTTGCAGGCCAGATTTCATAGTGTCTTGCAAAACATATATTTTGTTCTGGGGAGAAATTAATCTGCCAAAATAGCAATACCCTGAATCTGGTGTCCCAGCTGTTGCAGGCCAGATTTCATAGTGTCTTGCAAAACATATATTTTGTTCTGGGGTGAAATTAATTTTCCAAAATAGCAATACCCTGAATCTGGTGTCCCAGCTGTTGCAGGCTAGATTTCATAGTGTCTTGCAAAACATATATTTTGTTCTGGGGTGAAATTAATCTGCCAAAATAGTAATACCCTGAATCTGGTGTCCCAGCTGTTGCAGGCCCGATTTCATAGTGTCTTGCAAAACATATATTTTGTTCTGGGGTGAAATTAATCTGCCAAAATAGCAGTACCCTGAATCTGGTGTCCCAGCTGTTGCAGGCCAGGATTCATAGTGTCCGTCAAAACATATATTTTGTTCTGGGGTTAAAATCAATTGCAAAAATAGTAATACCCTGAATCTGGTGTCCCAGCTGTTGCAGGCCAGATTTCATAGTGTCTTGCAAAACATATATTTTGTTCTGGGGTGAAATTAATCTGCCAAAATAGCAATACCCTGAATCTGGTGTCCCAGCTGTTGCAGGCCAGGATTCATAGTGTCCGCAAAAACATATATTTTGTTCTGGGGTGACATTCAATTGCCAAAATAGCAATACCCTGAATCTGGTGTCCCAGCTGTTGCAGGCCACGTTACATAGTGTCTGTCAAAACATATATTTTCTTCTCTGTTGACATTCAATTGCCAAAATAGCAATACCCTGAATCTGGTGTCCCAGCTGTTGCAGGCCAGGATTCATAGTGTCCGCAAAAACATATATTTTGTTCTGGGGTGAAATGAATCTGCCAAAATAACCATTTCCTGAATCTGGTGTCCCAGCTGTTGCAGGCCAGATTTCATAGTGTCCGCCAAAACATATATTTTGTTCTAGGGTGAAATTAGTCTGCCAAAATAGCAATACCCTGAATCTGGTGTCCCAGCTGTTGCAGGCCAGATTTCATAGTGTCTTGCAAAACATATATTTTGTTCTGGGGAGAAATTAATCTGCCAAAATAGCAATACCCTGAATCTGGTGTCCCAGCTGTTGCAGGCCAGATTTCATAGTGTCTTGCAAAACATATATTTTGTTCTGGGGTGAAATTCAATTTTCCAAAATAGCAATACCCTGAATCTGGTGTCCCAGCTGTTGCAGGCTAGATTTCATAGTGTCTTGCAAAACATATATTTTGTTCTGGGGTGAAATTAATCTGCCAAAATAGTAATACCCTGAATCTGGTGTCCCAGCTGTTGCAGGCCAGATTTCATAGTGTCTTGCAAAACATATATTTTGTTCTGGGGTGAAATTAATCTGCCAAAATAGCAGTACCCTGAATCTGGTGTCCCAGCTGTTGCAGGCCAGGATTCATAGTGTTCGCAAAAACATTTATTTTGTTCTGGGGTGACATTCAATTGCCAAAATAGCAATACCCTGAGTCTGGTTTCACAGCTGTTGCAGGCCAGAATGCATAGTGTCCGTCAAAACATATATTTTGTTCTGGGGTTAAAATCAATTGCAAAAATAGTAATACCCTGAATCTGGTGTCCCAGCTGTTGCAGGCCAGATTTCATAGTGTCTTGCAAAACATATATTTTGTTCTGGGGTGAAATTAATCTGCCAAAATAGCAATACCCTGAATCTGGTGTCCCAGCTGTTGCAGGCCAGGATTCATAGTGTCCGCAAAAACATATATTTTGTTCTGGGGTGACATTCAATTGCCAAAATAGCAATACCCTGAATCTGGTGTCCCAGCTGTTGCAGGCCACGTTACATAGTGTCTGTCAAAACATATATTTTCTTCTCTGGTGAAATTCAATTGACAAAATAGCAATACCCTGAATCTGGTGTCCCAGCTGTTGCAGGCCAGATTTCATAGTGTCTTGCAAAACATATATTTTGTTCTGGGGTGAAATTAATCTGCCAAAATAGCAATACCCTGAATCTGGTGTCCCAGCTGTTGCAGGTCAGATTTCATAGTGTCTTGCAAAACATATATTTTGTTCTGAGGTGAAATTAATCTGCCAAAATAGCAATACCCTGAATCTGGTGTCCCAGCTGTTGCAGGCCAGATTTCATAGTGTCTTGCAAAACATATATTTTGTTCTGGGGTGTCATTCAATTGCAAAAATAGTAATACCCTGAATCTGGTGTCCCAGCTGTTGCAGGCCAGATTTCATAGTTTCTTCCAAAACATATATTTTGTTCTGGGGTGAAATTAATCTGCCAAAATAGCAATACCCTGAATCTGGTGTCCCAGCTGTTGCAGGCCAGATTTCATAGTGTCTTGCAAAACATATATTTTGTTCTGAGGTGAAATTAATTTGCCAAAATTGCAATACCCTGAATCTGGTGTCCAAGCTGTTGCAGGCCAGATTTCATAGTGTCTTTCAAAACATATATTTTGTTCTGGGGTGAAATTAATCTGCCAAAATAGCAATACCCTGAATCTGGTGCCCCAGCTGTTGCAGGCTAGATTTCATAGTGTCTTGCAAAACATATATTTTGTTCTGGGGTGAAATTAATCTGCCAAAATAGTAATACCCTGAATCTGGTGTCCCAGCTGTTGCAGGCCAGAATGCATAGTGTCCGTCAAAACATATATTTTGTTCTGGGGTTAAAATCAATTGCCAAAATAGCAATACCCTGAATCTGGTGTCCCAGCTGTTGCAAGCCAGGATTCATAGTGTCCGCAAAAACATATATTTTGTTCTGGGGTGACATTCAATTGTAAAAATAGCAATACCCTGAATCTGGTGTCCCAGCTGTTGCAGGCCAGGATTCATAGTGTCCGTCAAAACATATATTTTGTTCTGGGGTGAAATTCAATTGCCAAAATAGCAATACCCTTAATCTGGTGTCCCAGCTGTTGCAGGCAAGGATTCATAGTGTCCGCAACAACATATATTTTGTTCTGGGGTGACATTCAATTGCCAAAATAGCAATACCCTGAATCTGGTATCCCAGCTGTTGCAGGCCACGTTTCATAGTGTCCGTCAAAACATATATTTTGTTCTGGGGTTAAATTCAATTGCCAAAATAGCAATACCCTGAATCTGGTGTCCCAGCTGTTGCAGGCCAGGATTCATAGTGTCCGCAAAAACATATATTTTGTTCTGGGGTGAAATTAATCTGCCAAAATAGCCATACCCTGAATCTGGTGTCCCAGCTGTTGCAGGCCAGATTTCATAGTGTCTTGCAAAACATATATTTTGTTCTGGGGTGAAATTAATCTGCCAAAATAGCAATACCCTTAATCTGGTGTCCCAGCTGTTGCAGGCCAGGATTCTTAGTGTCCGCAAAAACATATATTTTGTTCTGGGGTGAAATTAATCTGCCAAAATAGCAATACCCTGAATCTGGTGTCCCAGCTGTTGCAGGCTTTTGTTCTGGGGTGAAATTCAATCTGCCAAAATAGCAATACCCTAAATCTGGTGTCCCAGCTGTTGCAGGCCAGATTTCATAGTGTCCTGCAAAACATATATTTTGTTCTGGGGTGAAATTAATCTGCCAAAATAGCAATACCCTGAATCTGGTGTCCCAGCTGTTGCAGGCCAGGATTCATAGTGTCCGCAAAAACATATATTTTGTTCTGGGGTGACATTCAATTGCCAAAATAGCAATACCCTGAATCTGGTGTCCCAGCTGTTGCAGGCCACGTTTCATAGTGTCGGTCAAAACATATATTTTCTTCTCTGGTGAAATTCAATTGCCAAAATAGCAATACCCTGAATCTGGTGTCCCAGCTGTTGCAGGCCAGATTTCATAGTGTCTTACAAAACATATTTTGTTCTGAGGTGAAATTAATCTGCCAAAATAGCAATACCCTTAATCTGGTGTCCCAGCTGTTGCAGGCCAGGATTCATAGTGTCTTACAAAACATATATTTTGTTCTGGGTTGTCATTCAATTGGAAAAATAGTAATACCCTGAATCTGGTGTCCCAGCTGTTGCAGGCCAGGATCCATAGTGTCTTACAAAACATATATTTTGTTCTTGGGTGACATTCAATTGCCAAAATAGCAATACCTTGAATCTGGTGTCCCAGCTGTTGCAGGCCACGTTTCATAGTGTTCGTCAAAACATATATTTTGTTCTGGGGTGACATTCAATTGCCAGAATAGCAATACCCTGAATCTGGTGTCTCAGCTGTTGCAGGCTAGGATTCATAGTGTCCGCAAAAACATTTATTTTGTTCTGGGGTGAAATTCAATTGCCACAATAGCAATACCATAAATCAGTGGTTTCAGCTGTGGCTGGCAAAATATAATAGTGTCTTGCAAAACATATATTTTGTTCTGGGGTGAATTTAATCTGCCAAAATTGCAATACCCTGAATCTGGTGTCCCAGCTGTTGCAGACCAAGTGTAAATTCATCCATAAAAGGATACCTTTCATCCAGGGCCTAAATACTAGCCCTAAAAGAGATATTCCCCTAAATCAGTGGTTACTGCTGTGCCTGGATTAGTGTAATATGCTACATAAACAAATAGGCAGATAGTGTTATGTGCCTGTAAAAAAAGGCCTGAATTTGAAATCAATACATTGGGCCAAATATTTTTTTCCTTATTGTGGTGCTTGGTGAACGGTAACAATGAGGAAAACATCTAGTAAGGGACGCGGTCGTGGTGGTGTTAGTGTACCCTCTGGTGCTGGGAGAGGACGTGGCCATTCTGCCACAGCCACACGTCCTAGTGAACCAACTACCTCAGGTTCCAGTACCCGCCAGAATTTACAGCGATATTTGGTGGGGCCCAATGCCGTTCTAAGGATGGTAAGGCATGAGCAGGTACAGGCGCTAGTCATTTGGGCGTCCGACAGTGGATCCAGCACGTTCACAACATTATCTCCCACCCAGTCTTCTGCAGAAAGCGCACAGGTGGCACCTGAAAACCAAGCCCATCAGTCTGTCACATCACCCCCATGCATATCAGGGAAACTGTCAGAGCCTCAAGTTATGCAGCAGTCTCTTATGCTGTTTGAAGACTCTGCTGGCAGGGTTTCCCAAGGAAATCCACCTAGCCCTTCCCCAGTGGTGGAAGACATAGAATGCACTGATGCACAACCACTGATGTTTCCTGATGATGAGGACATGGGAATACCATCTCATCGGAGTCCGCACGTCTCTGATGATGACGAAACACAGGTGCCAACTGCTGCGTCTTTCTGCAGTGTGCAGACCGAACAGGAGGTCAGGGAGGAAGACTGCGTGGAAGACGATGCAGGGGACGATGAGGTCCTAGACCCCACATGGAATGAAGGTCGTGCCACTGACTTTCATAGTTCAGAGGAAGAGGCAGTGGTGAGACCGAGCCAACAGCGTAGCAAAAGAGGGAGCAGGGGGCAAAAGCAGACCAGCCGCCGCCAAGAGAGTTCGCCTGCTACTGGCCACCGCCACCAGGGACCGAACACCCCAAAGGCAGCTTCAAGGAGTTCCCTGGCATGGCACTTCTTTAAACAATGTGCTGACAACAAGACCCGAGTGGTTTGCACGCTGTGCCATCAGATCCTGAAGCGAGGCATTAACGTTCTGAACCTTAGCACAACCTGCATGACCAGGCATCTACATGCAAAGCATGAACTGCAGTGGAGTAAACACCTTAAAAGCAAGGAACTCACTCTGGCTCCCCCTGCTCCCTCTTCTGCTGCTGCTTCGGCCTCTTCCTCCGCCTCGGGAGGAATATTGGCACCTGCCGCTCACCAAACAGAGGATGTGCCACCGACAACACCTCCTGCGTCACCAAGCATCTCCACCATGTCACACGGCAGCTTTCAGCTCTCCATCTCACAAACCTTGGAGAGAAAGCGTAAATTCCCACCTAGCCACCCTCGAGCCCTGGGCCTGAATGCCAGCATTTCTAAACTACTGGCCTTTGAAATGCTGTCATTCATGCTGGTGGACACAGACAGCTTCAAACAGCTGCTGTCCATGGCTGTCCCACAGTATGTTGTTCCCAGCCGCCACTACTTCTCCAAGACAACCGTGCCTTCCCTGCACAACCAAGTATCCGATAAAATCAAGTGTGCACTGCGCAACGCCATCTGTGGCAAGGTCCACCTAACCACAGATACGTGGACCAGTAAGCACGGCCAGGGACTCTATATCTCCCTAACTGCACACTGGGTAAATGTAGTGGCGGCTGGGCCCCAGGCGGAGAGTTCCTTGGCGCACGTCCTTCCGCCGCCAAGGATCGCAGGGCATCATTCTTTGGCTCCTGTAGCCTCCTCCTCCTACTCAGCTTCCTCCTCCTCTGCTTCCACCAGCTCATCCAGTCAGCCACACACCTTCACCACCAACTTCAGCACAGCCCGGGGTAAACGTCAGCAGGCCATTCTGAAACTCATATGTTTGGGGAACAGGCTCCACACCGCGCAGGAGTTGTGGCGGGGTATTGAACAACAGACCGACGAGTGGTTTTTGCCGGTGGGCCTCAAGCCCGGCCTGGTGGTGTGCGATAATGGGCAAAATCTCGTCGCAGCTCTGGGACTAGCCGGTTTGACGCACATCCTTTGCATGGCGCATGTGCTGAATTTGGTGGTGCAGAAGTTCATTCAAAACTACCCCAACATGTCAGAGCTGCTGCATAAAGTGAGAGCCCTCTGTGCGCGCTTCCGGCGTTCACATCCTGCCGCTGCTCGCCTGTTTGCGCTACAGCAGAACTTCGGCCTTCCCGCTCACCGCCTCATATGCGACGTGCCCACCAGGTGGAACTCCACCTTGCACATGCTGGAGAGACTGTGCGAGCAGCAGCAGGCCATAGTGGAGTTTCAGCTGCAGCACGCACGCGTCAGTCGCACTGCGGAACAGCACCACTTCACCAACAATGGTTGGGCCTCCATGCGAGACCTGTGTGCCCTGTTGCGCTGTTTCGAGTACTCCACCAACATGGCCAGTGGCGATGACACCGTTATCAGCGTTACAATAACACTTCTGTCTCCTTGAGAAAACGCTTAGGGCGATGATGGAAGAGGAGGTGGCCCAGGAGGAGGAGGAGGATGAGGGATCATTTTTAGCACTTTCAGGCCAGTCTGTTAGAAGTGGCTCAGATGGAGGTTTTTTGCAACAGCAGAGGCCAGGTACAAAAGTGGCAAGCCAGGGCCCACTACTGAAGGACGAGGAGGATGAGGTGGAGGAGGATGAGGATGAAGCAGGTTCATAGCGGTGGCACCCGACACAGCTCAGGCCCATCACTGGTGCGTGGCTGGGGGGATACGGAGGACGATGACGATACGCCTCCCACAGAGGAGTTTTGTCTCCACGCCACAGCTAACTGCACCACCACCTGATACGGAACGTGTTAGCAGGAGGTAGCATTTCACTAACATGGTTGAACAGTACGTCTGCACACCCCTCCACGTACTGACTGATGGTTCGGCCCCATTCAACTTCTGGGTCTCCAAATTGTCCACGTGGCCAGAGTTAGTATTTTAAGCCTTGGAGGTGCTGGCCTGCCCGGCGGCCAGCGTTTTGTCTGAACGTGTATTCAGCACGGCAGGGGGCGTCATTACTGACAAACGCAGCCGCCTGTCCACAGCCAACGTGGACAAGCTGACGTTCAGAAAAATGAACCAGGCATGGATCCCACAGGACCCGTGCCTCCCTTGTGCAGAATAGACATTTATAACTGCCTCCCCCTCAACCATGTATTCTTGTACTCCGGGGCACTTCTTTATTGAATCCTCATTTTTTTAACTTTACCATGATCTTGCGGTGCAACCCAAAGTTGAATGAACCTCTCCTCTGTCTGGGTGGTGGGGCCGAAATAACTGAGAATGGCCTTCTCCGGTGGTGGTTGATATGACGCATGATTCCTTGCTGTGGGACCTCTCCTCTGTCTGGGTGCTGGGCCGAAATAACTGAGAGTGGCCTTCTCCGGTGGTGGGTGAAATGACGCATGATTCCTTGCTGTGGGACCTCTCTCCTCTTTCTGGGTGCTGGTCGAAATAACTGAAAGTGGACTTCTCCAGTGGTGGTTGATATGACGCATGATTCCTTGCTGTGGGACCTCTCTCCTCTGTCTGGGTGCTGGGCCGAAATAACTGAGAGTGGCCTTCTCCGTTAGTGGTGGATATGACGCATGATTCCTTGCTGTGGGACCCTCTCCTCTATCTGGGTGCTGGGCTGAAATAACTGAGAGTGGCCTTCTCCGGTGGTGGGTGAAATGACTCATGATTCCTTGAAGTGGGACCTCTCTCCTCTGTCTGCGTGCTGGGCCGAAATAACTGAGAGTGGCCTTCTCCGGTGGTGGTTGATATGACGCATGATTCCTTGCTGTGGGACCTCTCTCCTCTGTCTGGGTGCTGGGCCGAAATAACTGAGAGTGGCCTTCTCCGGTGGTGGTTGATATGACGCATGATTCCTTGCTGTGGGACCTCTCTCCTCTGTCTGGGTGCTGGGCCGAAATAACTGAAAGTGGCCTTCTCCATTGTTGAGTGATATGACACATGATTCCTTGCATTGGGACCTGTCTCCAATTGATATTGGTTAAATTTTATTTATTTTATTTTATTTTAATTCATTTCCCCATCCACATTTGTTTGCAGGGGATTTACCTACATTTTGCTGCCTTTGGTAGCCCTCTAGCCCGTTCCTGGACTATTTTACAGCCTTTTTAGTGCCTAAAAGTTCGGGTCCCCATTGACTTCAATGGGGTTCGGGTTGGGATAATGTTCGGGTCGACTTCTGATCCCGAACCCGAACATTTTTGGGAAGTTCGGCCGAACTTCTCGAACCCGAACATCCAGGTGTTCGCTCATCTCTAGTTGGTTCCTCTCTTCAGGATCCTTATCCCTAGGTCAGAGTGAAGAGTAGTTACAAAGAGCATCCCTCTCTCTGGAGGTGCTGTCCTGTCCTGCATCACATGGACAAACTCCTGTATTGATTTCCACGGACACTGTTCATTTCTTCTGTGGTGGTGCTGAAGGGTTATTCATTGATTATATGGGAGACTCTGAGATCAGCTCATTCTCAAGGGACCATGCTAGAAAATAAAGAACCCCTTTAATGATTTTTTAATTTAAGGCCCTATTCACACATCCGCAATGTAGTCCGCATGTATTCCGCAATTTTGCGGAATACATGTGGACCCATTGACTGTGAATGGGGCCGGGAACGATGCGGAAAGCACACACTGTGCTCTCCGCATCCGATTTTGCGGAGCGCGCCGCCGATTTTGCGGTCCGCGGCTCCGCAAAAAAAATAGAGCATGTCCTATTCTTGTCCGCAATTGCGGACAAGAAGAGGCATTTTCTATGGAGTTCGGGCAATGTGCGGTCCGCAAAAATGCGGAATGCACATTGCCGGTGTGTCCGTGTTTTGCGGATCCGCGGCTCCGTGGATCCGCAAAACACAACGGATGTGTTAATAAGGCCTAAATCACATTAAAAAGGCCACCTGCACACGGGTGTAGGTGAAGGCACATAAGATATGCATTATGCGGATCTTTACATGTTTTCACCTGCACCCGTGTGATGCGGTTTTGTAACAGACCTTCCATGGGAAAGGGTGATATCCGCAGCTAAAACAAAAAAAAAATATTAACATGCTATTTATTTTTGAAATCTGAGTGGCAGGTCAAAGTTCACATGGAAAAAAATATCTGTAAAGTGTTCATACGATTTGTGTAATCTTATACATATTGCTGGTACTGTAATACTTTTCGGTTTTCCGCACGAAAATCTGCGAGGAAACAACACCTGTATTCCGCAATGTATGCAGCCAGCCTAAGAAAATAATTGTTTCTGTTTATTTTTAGATGGATCAAGTGTTTTTTGGGGGTCAAGACATGCGTGAAATCATCTGAATGTAACTTGACCCTCAGCATAACCAGGCACAATGGATATATGAGGAGAGTGACTAACTGTTGTGAAGAAAATCAGGACTGTACTCTTACTACAAGTGAATGTAAGCTATAAAAGTCTGCTTTTTTTCTACATATGAGGGAAATTTTGGATAAGAAATTGTTCATTGACTTTAAGGCTCCAAGACTATAAGCACAGTACAATTTACAGTGGGGATAATAAGGATTTGACACACTGGCGATTTTATAAGTTTTCCCACCTACAAAGAATGGAGAGGTCTGTAATTTTTTTATCATAGGTGCACTTCAACTGTGAGAGACAGAGTCTAAAAAAAGAAATCCAGAAAATCTAATTGTCTGATTTTTAAATAATTAATTTGCATTTTATTGTATGAAATTAGTACCGTATTTGATCACCTACCAACCAACAAGAATTCTGGCTCTCATAGACCTGTTAGTTTTTCTTTAGCCACCTCAGCCCCCCTAGCCTAAACCCCCTTAATGACCAGACCACTTTTTACAATTCTGCACTACACTACTTTTACGGTTTATTGCTCCGTCATACAACTTACCACCCAAATTAATTTTACCTCCTTTTCTTCTCACAAATACAGCTTTCTTTTGGTGGTATTTGATTGCTGCTGAGATTTTTCATTTTTCTGATATTAATCAAAAAAGACCGCAATTTTCTCAAAAAAAGTGTATTTTGTGTCAGAATTTATTGTGCTACATGTCTTTGATAAAAAAAATCTAATAAGTGTAAAAATATATGTAAAAATACACCCCAAAACACACTGCCCTACTTCTCCTGAGTGACACTTTTTTGCAGCCAAGATGCACAAAGGGGCCCAAATTCCAATGAGTACCGTTAGGATTTCACAGGGCATTTTTACGCATTTGGATTCCAAACAACTTCTCACGCATTAGAGACCCCTAAAATGCCAGGGCAGTATAAATATCCCACAAGTGACCCCATTTTGGAAAGAAGACACCCCAAGGTATTCCGTGAGGTGTATGGTGAGTTCATGTAAAATTTTATTTTTTGTCACAAGTTAGTGGAATATGAGACTTTGTAAGAAAAAAAAAATATCAATTTCTGCTAACTTGTGCCAAAAAAAAATATTCTTTGAACTTGCCATGTCCCTCACGAAATACCTTGGGGTGTCTTCTTTCTAAAATGGGGTCACATGTGAGGTATTTATACTGCCCTGGCATTTTAGGGGCCCCTAAAGCGTGAGAAGTAGTTTGAATTCAATGAGAATGCTCTGAGAAATCCTAAAGGTACTGTTGACTTTCGGCCCCTTTACGCACCTAGGCTGCAAAAAAGTGTCACTCATGTGGTATCACCGTACTCAGGAGAAGTACAGCAATGTGCTTTGGGGTGTATTTTTACATATACCCATGCTGGGTGTGAGAAATATCTCTATAAATTGACAACTTTGTATAAAAAAAATTTAAAAGTTGTAATTTACAGAGATATTTCTCACACCCAGCATGGGTATATGTAAAAATACACCCCAAAACACATTGCCCTACTTCTCCTGAGTACGGCAATACCACGTGTGTGACACTTTTTTGCAGCCAAGATGCACAAAGGTGCCGGAATTCCAATGAATTCCTTTAGGATTTCACAGGGCATTTTTATGCATTTGGATTCACAGGAAGTCTCACGTCTCACGAGATGACGTCTAGATGTGTCAACGAGGAATAACCCGGCCGCCCTCAGGACGCATCCCTGCGTTAGGCGGTCGGGTAGTGGTTAAGAAGCCCTTCTACTCTGCGCTCACTACCTGTATTAATTGTACCTGTTTTAACTTGTTACCCGTATAAAAGATAGCTGACCACATAATAAATGAAACTCCAACCTCTCCACCATTGCCAAGAAAGAAGAGTTGTGTAAGGACACCAGGGACAAAATTGTAGACCTGCACAAGGCTGGGATGGGCTAAACGACAATAGGCAAGCAACTTGGTGCAATAGCAACATCTGTTGGCACAATTATTAGAAAATGGAAGAAACACAAGATGAATGTCAATCTTTCTCGGTCTGGGGCTCCATGCAAGATCTCGCCTCTTGGGGTAAGGATGATTCTGAGAAAGGTTAGGAATCAGCCAAGGATTACTTAGGAGGACCTGGTCAATGACCTGAAGAGGGCTGAGACCACAAGGTCCCCCTGCTCATACCAGCACATGTCCAGGCCCATTTGAAGTTTGCCAATGATCATCTGGATGATCCAGAGGAGGCATGGGAGAAGGCCATGTGGTCAGATAAGACCAAAATAGAACTTTTTGGTATCAACTCCACTCGCTGTGTTTGGAGGAACAAGAAGGATGCGTACAACCCCAAGAACGCTGTCCTGACCATGAAGCATAGGGGTGGAAACATCATACTTTGGGGGTGCTTTTCTGCAAAGGGGACAGGACGAATGCACCATATTGAAAAGACAATGGATGGGGCCATGTATTGTAAAATTTTGACCAAAAACCTCCTTCCCTTAGTAAGAGCATTAAAGATGGGTCGTGGTTGGGTCTTCCATCATGACAATGACCCAAAACACAAAGCCAGTGCAACGAAGGAGTGGCTCTGTAAGAAGCATTTCAAGGTCCTGAAGTGGCCTAGCTAGTCTCCAGATCTGATCCCAATCGAAAATCTTTGGAGGGAGCCTAAACTCAATGTAATTTAACCAACAATTTATTCCCAAAAGTATTAGACTCAATATCAGAACAACATATTGACCAAATTAAATGATACCAGAGTCAGAAATAAACTACAAAGTGATAGATTATTCATGCATTTTTATTAATCAATATAGAAAACATGATTGGTACAAAGATTAAAAACAAGTAAAAACAAACACACAAAGTGCGATACACCACAAATAACCATCAAAGTAAGTACAGCTGATGGAAACTGATATGGGACATATATCACAAGGATAACATCTATAAGTGAATGCCACAAAGTCAATGAACAGACTATGCATAAGGGTTAAGACCATTCATGTCATAGCCAGTTCATGCACATATATATAGGAGATATAACTCCTAAGATAGAAAGGCGTGTCTGATCCAAGATAAAGATGTTATAAACAGACATAAAGGCATACACACTAAATAAAGTGGCAAAGTGTCATTCACTTATAGATGTTATCCTTGTGATATATGTCCCATACCAGTTTCCATCAGCTGTACTTACTTTGATGGTTATTTGTGGTGTATCGCACTTTGTGTGTTTGTTTTTACTTGTTTTTAATCTTTGTACCAATCAAGTTTTCTATATTGATTAATAAAAATGCATGCATTATCTATCACTTTGTAGTTTATTTCTGACTCTGGTATCATTTAATTTGGTCATTAAACTCAATGTAGCCCAGCAACAGCCCCGAAACCTGAAAGATCTGGAGAAGATCTGTATAGAGCAGTGCGCCAAAATCTCTGCTGCAGTGTGTGCAAACTTGGTCCAGAACTACAGGAAACGCCTGACCTCTGTAATTGCAAACAAAGGTTTCTGTACCAACTATTAAGTTCTGTTTTTCTATTGTATCAAATACTTATTTCATGCAATAAAATGCCAATTAATTATTTACAAATTATACAACGTGGTTTTCTGGATTTTTTTTTTTCGAATCTGTCTCTCACAGTTGAAGTATACCTATGATAACAATTACAGACCTCTCCATTCTTTGTAGGTGGGAAAACTTGTAAAATCGCCAGTGTATCAAATACTTTTTTTTCCCACTGCTAGTGTCAGTCATGTGCCACACTGTTGATTGGATGTGTACAATGGAAAAGAGGTCAAAATAAAAGACCTTGGTTAACCTGAAATACTCCTATATTAGGCGTATTCCAGGCGCAGATTGTGGTGCAACAGTTAGTTGCGCCGCAATCTGCGTCTTTTAACCACTCATGCCAAGTCTAAAAAAGTTGGAGAAGAAAATGGTGTAAACACAAGCCAGACAGGAAGTTGTCTTACATTTAGAAGCGGCGCTGGATACACTGAAGTTATGGAGACGCCCTCCAGTGTTGGGCCTTTATTACGACCGATGTCTCAAAAGGCAGATCTTAATAAATTATCCCCATTGTACTCTTTTTTCGAATCTATTGCGGCTCCCATGCCAATGGATGCCCGGTTCCCAATCGATGCATGTTAACACCACTCCAGCAACCATGCTGCATCTCATCACCGCAGAGGCCAATCACTGAGCACAGTGTTACACCATCCCAACTGTGAGTCTACTACCACATCCCACTACCACAGTCCACAGCTCAAAAAGAAACAAACCAACTGCATGGTACTGGGGAAACACTGGATTATGTGAAAAGCTGTCAATATTTAACCCCTTCACGCATTGTCACGTACATGTAACTGAGCAAATGCAGCTCCTTGCCGCATCCTCAGGTGCATGTATGTGATGTGATCGGGCGGGTGCAGGAGCTGCACCCTCCCAATTCGCAGCATGGGCCCGGCTGTTACTGATACTGCTACATCTGCCAGCATGGCTGTGTGCGGTGATGCTGGCGGATTAACCTTTTCACGTGCGGCGGTCAGTGCTGACTGCGGCATGTGCGGGCTTTACAGAGGAAGGGGGCTCCCTCTGACTCCATCCAACTACGCTGGCAGGGGGCGGATGGTTGCCAAGTTAAAAAAAATTTAGTTTTTGAAGTAAAAAAAAAGCGTCTTTTTTCAAAAAAAAAGGAAAAAAAAAAGGAAAAAAAAATATTTTAGGTAGCATTGCGTCTGTATAGACCGGCTCTATAAAAATATCACATGAGCTAACCCCCCAGGTGAAGACTGTCAAAAAAATAAAATGAAAACTGTGCCAAAAAAAACTTTTTTTTGTCACCTTACATAGCTAAAAGTGCAACACCAAGCGATCAAAAAGGCGTATGCACCCCAAGATAGTACCAATATAACCGACACCTCATCCAGCAAAAAATGAGCCACTACCTAAAACAATCGCCCAAAAAATAAAAATTTCAGAATATGGAAAGACTAAAATGTTTATTTTTTTGTTTTCTGTTTAAAAAATGCTGTTATTGTGTAAAACTTTAATAAATAAAGTATACATATTATGTATCGCCACTAGAGTTGAGCAAACTTCTGTTTTAAGTTCGGCGTCCAAAGTTCGGGTTCGGGTTATCGAAGCATCCCGTTATGGATTCCGCTACCACAGACCATAACGGCATTTGGAATCCATAAGGGGATTCTTCAATGAACCCGAACCTTGGACAACACGGAGGACCTGGGGTGATGTCATATGATCAGTGCAGGGGGCGTGGCTCAGTACTGGATTAGATAAGAGGTGGTAGCCTACGACCTCTTATCCAATCAAGTACTGAGCCACGCCCCCTGCACTGTTCACATGACGGTGACGTCACCCCAGGTCCTTCACCCCGGATTCCAAATGCCGGTATGGTCCATGGTAGCGGAATCCATAAAGGCATGCTTGGATAACCCGAATCCGAACTTTGGACGCCGAACTTAAAACAGAAGTTCGCTCAACTCTAATCGCCACGTCCGTAAGAACCTACTTTATAAAAATATCACATGACTTAACCCCTCAGGAAAACACCGTAAAAAATAAAATAAAAATGGTGTAAAAAAAGCAATTATTTGTCACCTTACATAGAAACATAGAAACATAGAATGTGTCGGCAGATAAGAACCATTTGGCCCATCTAGTCTGCACGTTATACTGAATACTATGAATAGCCCCAGGCCCTATCTTATATGAAGGATGGCCTTATGCCTATCCCATGCATGCCTAAACTCCTTCACTGTATTTGCAGCTACCACTTCTGCAGGAAGGCTATTCCATGCGTCCACTACTCTCTCAGTAAAGTAATTCTTCCTGATATTAATTTTATAACAAAAAATGTGATACCAAGCAATAAAAAGTCATAAGCAACCCATACCAATCAAACCATCATCTCATCCCGCAAAAATGAGACCCTACCTAAGACAGTCGCCTAAAAAATAAAAAAAATATGGAGACACAAAAACATGTTTTTTGTTTTGAAAATGCTGTTCTTGTGTTAAATATAAAAAATTTAAATAAAAAAATTACACATATTAGGTATTACCGCATCTGTAACAACCTACTCTATAAAAATACCACATGACCTAACCCTTCAGGTGAACACTGTGAAAAATGAATAAAAACAGTGTAAAAAAAGCCATTGTCACCTTTAGGGTTAAGCGAACCCGAACTGTATAGTTCGGGTTTGTACCAAATTTGGGGGTGTCCGTGACATGGACCAGAACTCGAACATTTACATAAAAGTTCGGGTTCGGTGTTCGGAGATTTCTATGGCGTCATACTACTTGCCCCAAGAGGCCATCACAGCCATGCCTACTATTGGCATGGCTATGATTGGCCAAGTGCAGCATGTGACCCAGCCTCTATTTAATCTGGAGTCACGTAGCACCGCACGTCACTGTGCTCTGATTAGTGTAGGGGTAGGATGCAGCTGCTGTGAGGGCGAGATTAGGAAACTCAGCAAAAACACCTAATGAAGTTATCGATCTACAGCTGTGAATCATTCAACTTCTGCTAGTTACTTGCTCACTGGTTTTTAGGCTGCCCAGAGCATTCAATACTAGTTTTTTTTTTTTTTTTTGCTATATCCTACATCAGGGGCTTGGCTGTGCTTATTGTCACCCCTAGAAACTCAGGATAGAAATTTCTATATTTTATTGAGGGGTGAAATTCACTTGCCAAAATAGCAATCCCCAAAATCTGGTGTCCCAGCAGTGGCTGGCCAAGTTTAATAGTGTCCTGCAAAGGATAGATTTTAAATTGTTGGGTGAAATATTACCATTTTTGCCAGATACCCCTGCACTGCATAACTGACAGGAAACTTACAATTGGCGGTTACATTCTTGCTGTGAAGCCAAAGGTAGTCGCCAATAACAGTTTTTTTATTTTTAATTTTTTTTAAACAAATTAGTGTAGACCCCAAAACATTGGGAAAATATAAAAAATAAAACAAAGTGTAAGTGCACGGTAGTATAACAGTGGTTGGGTGAGGCCGGTATACATGTCTATTCTGCATAAGGTACAAACAAGTCCTGTGGGATCCATGCCTGGCTCTTTGTAATAAACAAAAGCTTGCCCACATTCTCTGCGGACAGGAGGCTGCGCTTGTCTGTGATAATGCCACCAGCCATGCTAAACACACATTCAGACAATACAGTGGCTGCAGGATTGGCCAGCACCTCCAAGGCGTAAAGGGCAACCTCAGGACATGTGCCCAATTTGATGACCCAGAAGTTGAATGGGGCAGACCCATTGGCGTAGCTAGAAATGATTGGGCACCACAGCTAATTTTTGAATGGGGCCCCCCTCCCCCAGTGATTTTTGCAAAAACCCCTTCCTTTCATGCCGCCATGCCTTTGGCTACTAAAGATCTCTCTCTCAGACCAGGCCCAGCAGCTGTTCCATTCGCTTTCTACACTGTCTATACTGCCACTGTATATAATATCATTGTATAATACTGTTACTCCTCCTCCTCCTCCTCCTGGATGGGCCCTTTCTAGGTCACGGCCCCAAAGCAGTTACTTTCCCAGCTTCCCCTGTAGCTATTCCCCTAGGCAGACCCATCAGTCAGTAAGTGTACTGTTCCACCATGTTGCTGAAATGCTGCCTCTTGCTAACACGTTCCAGATCTGCTGGTGGTGCAGGTTGTTGTGGCGTGATGACAAAGCTTTCCCACATTTCGCCAATGCTAACCCAGCCTTCTGAGGTGCTGATGGTGACCCAGCTGCCCGTGAGCGGGCTTGGGTGCCACCCTGCTCAGAACACGGTTCCTCCTCATCCTACTTATCCTCCTCATCCTCCAGAACTGTGCCCTGGCTGGACAATTGTGTTCCAGGCCAGGGACTATGTTGGTGCAGGAACCCACCCTTCAAGCTACTTGGATGTCACTGGCCTTAAGTTAAGGATAAGGCGTGTATATAGTTTTTTTTCTTTATATGGTAAGTTTAGCTGCATTATAGTTATTTTAATATGTTTTTAAGAAAATTTGTAAATAGTTTGTTAATGGTTTGAGTGAAAGGGGGGGGGGTGTTGTGTGTGTTCGATTAACTGAATTGATTTTCACTGTCTGGTGTTTAGGAATTTCTGCACCCCAAATTCAGCACATGTGGCAGGCAGGGGAGGTGCAACAAACCGGCTAGGCCCAGCCCTGCTATTACATTTTGCCCCTTTAGCGCACAACACCAGGCCGGGCTGAAGGTTCAATGGCACCAACCAATCATCCGTCTGTTGTTCCATGCCTGTCCACAGCTCCTGCGCGGTGAGGGTTTGTCCCACAAACACAAGTTTTAAAACAACCTGCTGTCGTTTCCCCCTGGCTGTGCTGCTGTGGGAGGTGAAGGTGTTACGCTGAGCGGATGAGGAGGTGGTAGAGGAGGAGGAAGCCGAGTAGGAGGAGGAGGAGGAGGTAACAGGATACTAAGAGAAATGCCCTGCAATCCTCGGGGGCGGAAGGACATTCACAAAAATGCTATCCGCCTCTGGGCCAGCCACTACATTTACCCACTGTGTTGTTGGTTATGTGGACGTTGCCACAAATAGCGTTGTGCAGTGCACACTTTGTCCGCGACTTGGTTGTGCAGGGAAGGGATGGCTCGCCTGCAAAAGTAGTGGCGGCTGGGATACACGTATTGTGGGATAGCCACCGCCATAAGGTTTTTAAAACTGTCCACCAGACAGAATATCAGCATTTAACCCCCTCAGCCCCCCTAGCTTAAAAACCCTTAATGACCAGACCAGTTTTTACAATTCTGCACTACACTATTTTCACGGCTTATTGCTCGGTCATACAACTTACCACCCAAATGAATTTTACATCCTTTTCTTCTCACTAATAGAGCTTTCATTTGGTGGTATTTTTTAGTTGCTGACATTTTTCCTTTTTTTGATATTAACCAAAAATGACCGAAATTTTTGGAAAAAAAATGACATTTTTCACTTTCTGTTGTAAACTTTTTTTTAAAAAAAAACCTACATTTCTATATAAATGTTTCTCTAAATTTATTGTTCTAAATGTCTTTAATAAAAAAAAAATCCAATAAGTGTATATTTATTGGTTTGGGTAAAAGTTATAGCGTTTACAAACTATGGTGCAAAAAAGTGAATTTTCGCATTTTGAAGCAGCTCTGACTTTCTGAGCACCTATCATGTTTCTTCAGGTGCTAGAATGTCAGGATAGTATAAATACCCCCCAAATGAAACCATTTTAGAAAGAAGACACCCCAAAGTATTCACGGAGGGGCATGGTGAGTTCATGTATGATTTCATTTTTTTTCACAAGTTAGCGGAAAATGACACTTTCTGAGGAAAAAAAAAATTATAAAGTTTCCATTTCTGCTAACTTCTGGTAAAAAAATAATAATCTCCCACGGACTCACTATGCCCCTCAGTGAATACCTTGGGGTGTCTACTTTCCGAAATGGGGTCATTTGTGGGGTGTGTTTACTGTTCTGGCATTTTGGGCGGGGCTAAATTGTGAGCAACCCTGTAAAACCTAAAGGTACTCGTTGGACTTTACGCCCTTTCTCATATAATTCCAATAAGTACCTTTTAGGAGGGCATTTTTAGGCATTTGGATTCCAGACTTATTCTCACGCTTTAGGGCCCCTAAAATGCCAGGGCAATATAAATATCCCACATATGACCCCATTTTGGAAATAAGACACCCCAAGGTATTCTGTGAGGGGCATGGCGAGTTCATAGAATATATTTTTTTTTGGCACAAGTTAGCGGAAATTGGCTTTTTTTTTCTTACAAAGTCTCATATTCCACTAACTTGTGACAAAAAATAAAATTTTACATGAACTCACCATACCCTCACGGAATACCTTGGGGTGTCTTCTTTCCAAAATGGGGTCACATGTGAGGTATTTATACTGCACCTGGCATTTTAGGGGCCCCTAAAGTGTGAGAATCCAAATGCATAAAAATGCCCTGTGAAATCCTAAAGGTACTCATTGGTTTTAGGGCCTTTGCCACAGGCTGCAAAAAGTGTCACTCATGTGGTATCACCGTACTCAGAAGTAGGGCAATGTGTTTGGGGTGTATTTTTATATATACCTATACTGTGTGTGAAAATATCTCTGTAAACGACAACTTTTAAAAAATTTATACAAAGTTGTCAGTTTACAGAGATATTTCTCTCACTCCAACATGGGTATATGTAAAAATACACCCAAAACACATTGCCCTACTTCTCCTGAGTACGGCGATACCACATGAGTGACACTTTTGCAGCCTGAGTGCTTAAAGGGCCCAAATTCCAACGAGTACCTTTAGATTTTACATGGCGGCTCACAATTTAGCCCGCCCAAAATGCCAGAACAGTAAACACACCCCACAAATGACCCCTTTCGGAAAGTAAACACCCTGAGGTATTCACTGAGGGGCATAGTGAGTCCGTCTGAGATTTCTTTTTTTTTTGCCAGAAGTTGGCAGAAATTGAAACTTTTTTATTTTATTTTTTTTCTCAGAAAGTGTCATTTTCCGCTAACTTGTGAAAAAAAATGAAATGATACATGAACTCACCAAGCCCCCCCGCGAATACTTTGGGGTGTCTTCTTTCTAAAATGGTGTGATTTGGGGGGTATTTATACCATCCTGACATTCTAGCACCTGAAGAAACATGACAGGCGCTCAGAAAGTCAGAGGTTGCCCTTTACGCCTTGGAGGTGCTGGCCAATCCTGCAGCCACTGTATTGTCTGAATGTGTGTTTAGCATGGCTGGTGGCATTATCACAGACAAGCGCAGCCGCCTGTCCGCAGAGAATGTGGGCAAGCTTTTGTTTATTACAAAGAGCCAGGCATGGATCCCACAGGACTTGTTTGTACCTTATGCAGAATATACATGTATACCGGCCTCACCAAACCATTGTTATACTACCGTGCACTTACACTTTGTTTTATTTTTTATATTTTCCCAATGTTTTGGGGTCTACACTAATTTGTTTAAAAAAAATTAAAAGTAAAAAAAACAGTTATTGGCGACTACCTTTGGCTTCACAGCAAGAATGTAACCGCCAATTGTAAGTTTCCTGTCAGTTATGCAGTGCAGGGGTATCTGGCAAAAATGGTAATATTTCACCCAACAATTTAACCACTTCAGCCCCCCTAGCTTAAACACCCTTAAAGACCAGGCCACTTTTTACAATTCCGCACTACACTACTTTACCCGTTTATTGCTCCGTCATGCAACTTACCACCCAAATGAATTTTACCTCCTTTTCTTCTCACTAATAGAGCTTTCATTTGGTGCTATTTCATTGCTGCTGACATTTTTACTTTTTTTGCTATTAATCAAAAATTACCGAAATTTTTACAAAAAAATGACATTTTTCACTTTCTGTTGTAAACTTTTTTAAAAAAACTACATTTCTATATAAATGTTTCTCTAAATTTATTGTTCTAAATGTCTTTGATAAAAAAATCCAATAAGTGTATATTTATTGGTTTGGGTAAAAGTTATAGCGTTTACAAACTATGGTGCAAAAAAGTGAATTTTCGCATTTTGAAGCAGCTCTGACTTTCTGAGCACCTGTCATGTTTCTTCAGGTGCTAGAATGTCAGGATAGTATAAATACCCCCCAAATGAAACCATTTTAGAAAGAAGACACCCCAAAGTATTCACGGAGGGGCATGGTGAGTTCATGTATGATTTCATTTTTTTTCACAAGTTAGCGGAAAATGACACTTTCTGAGGAAAAAAAAAATTATAAAGTTTCCATTTCTGCTAACTTCTGGTAAAAAAAAAATAATAATCTCCCACGGACTCACTATGCCCCTCAGTGAATACCTTGGGGTGTCTACTTTCCGAAATGGGGTCATTTGTGGGGTGTGTTTACTGTTCTGGCATTTTGGGCGGGGCTAAATTGTGAGCAACCCTGTAAAACCTAAAGGTACTCGTTGGACTTTGCGCCCTTTCTCATATAATTCCAATGAGTACCTTTTAGGAGGGCATTTTTAGGCATTTGGATTCCAGACTTATTCTCACGCTTTAGGGCCCCTAAAATGCCAGGGCAATATAAATATCCCACATATGACCCCATTTTGGAAATAAGACACCCCAAGGTATTCTGTGAGGGGCATGGCGAGTTCATAGAATATATATTTTTTTGGCACAAGTTAGCGGAAATTGGCTTTTTTTTTCTTACAAAGTCTCATATTCCACTAACTTGTGACAAAAAATAAAATGTTACATGAACTCACCATACCTCTCACGGAATACCTTGGGGTGTCTACTTTCTAAAATGGGGTCACATGTGAGGTTTTTCAACTGCCCTGGCATTTGAGGGTCTCCGCAATCATTACACGTATGGCCAGCATTAGGAGTTTCTGCTATTCTCCTTTTATGGGTAATGAGATTTTTTTTTTTCCGTTTAGCCTCTGGGCTAAAAAAAAAATAAAAAATGAACGGCACAGATTTCTTCATTCGCATCAATCAATGTGGATGAAAAAATCTCTGCCAAAAAATGTGCAACAAAAAAAAGAAGTAAGGCCCCATTCACACGTCTGCAAAAATGTCCGCATCTATTCCGGAATTCTGCAGAATAGATGCAGACCAATTCAGTGTGAATGGGGCCGGCGGTGATGCGGAGAGCACACTATGTGCTCACCGCATCAGCATTTACGGAGCTGCGACTGCGAACTTCCGGGTTTCGGCCCCGAAACATCCGGCCGCAGCTCCGCAAAAGATAGAGCATGTTCTATTCTTTTCCGCAATTGCGGACAAGATAAGGCATTTTCTATATAGTTCTGGCAGTGTGCAGATCCGCAAAATGCGGAAATCACATTGCCGGTGTCCGTGTTTTGCGGATCCGTGGATCCGCAAAACACATACGGATGTCTGAATAAGCCTTACAGGGGGGTGATTAGTGACAGGGGGGTGACAGGGGGTGATCAGGGGTTAATCAGAGGTTAATCGGGGGTTAATCAGGGGTTAATCAGTGACATGGGGGGGTGGATGGGGGGTTCTGTGTGGTGATTGGTGCACTTACATATGTTTCCTCTGGTGGGACCACCAGAGGAGCAGGCAGCAGGTTAACAAAACAGCATCTGATATGCGATTTTTTTTAACTACTACAACCTGCCAGCGCATGTTCAGGGCTGGCAGGCTGTAGTTTACCTTCCTCCCGACGTGATTCCTGTGAGCGCGCGCGCGTTCACAGGAAATCTTGCCTCTCGCGAGATACCGCGCAGATGCGTCAATGAAGAATAACCCGGCGGCCGGCAGGACGCATCCCTGCTTTAGGCGGTCGGGTAGTGGTTAAAAGGACCAGAAAGTTTGAAATAAGGCATTCAGAGCCATGGGTAGGGGGGGACTTCCTCTTTCTATTTCTTTTTCTCTCCAGTGTTTGGGAGATGGACAGCTGATAGCTGAACACTTCCCTGGGATTTGGTGGAGATGCTTGGTGACAATGACAGATGTGGTGGCGTTGCTGCCACATCCTCTGTTTGCTGAGTGACAGGCGCCACTGTCACTCACTTGGGCTCAAGTTTAGAATGTTTATTTATTATTTTTCTGTATTTTATTTTATTTTAAGTAATTTCCCTATCCACATATGTTTGCAGGGCATTTACCTACATTTTGCTGCCTTTTGCAGCCCTCTAGCCCTTTCCAGGGCTATTTTACAGCCATTTTAGCGCCCAACAGTTCGGGTCCCCATTGACTTCAATGGGGTTCGGGTTCAAGTTCGGGTCGAGTTCGGATCCCGAACCTGAACATTTTCGTGAAGTTCAGCCGAACTTCTCGAACACGAACATCCAGGTGTTTGCTCAACTCTAGTGACCTGACATCAGAAAAGTGTTAATAGCAAGCGATCAAAAAGTCATATATACCCTAAAATAATGCCAGTCAAACTGTCATCTTATCCCGCAAAAATGATACCCTTCCTAAGACAGTCGCCCCCCCAAAAAAAAAAAAAATGCCTTTCAGAATATGGAGAGTGAAAAAATAATTTTTTTTCAAAAATGTTTTATGTAAAAATTAAACAAACAACCAAAAAAAGTATACATATTTGGTATTGTCATGAACACGGTAAATAACAAAAACTGTGCGCAAATATTTGAATCGCAAATATTAATCGTGAATATTGGCACTTCGAGAATTCGAAAATATTTAGAATATAGTGAAATATATTCGTAATTTTGAATATTCAAATTTTTTTTTTTAATCAGTAACCTCCCTTTTTGCTTGTGGACCAATGAGAAGGCTGCAATCTTTGTCTGAGCTTAGCAACATCCCTAGCAACCAATAGGAACGTTGTCTACCGCTTACCATATAAGAACCTCCACAGCAGCCATGGTATGCAGTATTTTGCAGATCTGAGAGAGACAGCAGTGTCATTGCTGTGCTCTTTGCTTTCCTGTGTCACATTACATTAGATAGTTAGTTAGCTTATATATGTAATATAGACAGTTAGTGGGAGATAGTCAGTGTAGGTTAGATAGTAATACAGTGTAGCTGATAGGTTCCAGTGCAGGGTGTTAGGTAGTGTGATAGGTTCTGCTGTCCATACATACATGCTACAGACATAGTGCTGTGATGTCACAAGTTCACAACAATACTTAGTGCACCAATTACTAATATGTAGTCAGACCTGTTAAAATGGGAAGTTGCACATATTGCGCCAAAATATTTGCATTATTAGTGCCGATTTCACAATTGCGAATATATTGGAGCCCTCTATCTGCATATAAAGCTATTGTAATGTTCTGCCGTGTCAACCATTTTCTCCAGTCTTAGGAACCTTCTAGCAGCTTGAAAAATATAGCTATAGTGACCCACACCTGTATTTCGCACGCATTATGCGAATATAACATTGCCGATTTTCTCAACCAAGAAAATAATCTCGAATTAGCGATTATATGACGAATATTCTACTAAATATTTGCGAAATATCGCAAATTCGAATATTGCCCCTGACACTTATCACTAGTCCTGAAGGTGAAAAATGGCTTGTTCCTGAAGGGGTTAATTCAACATAAGTTTGTAGCAGGCTGAACCAGGTAGATTTATGTTAAAGGGAACCTGTCACCAGGATTTTGTGTATAGAGCTGGGGACATGGGCTGCTAGATGGCCGCTAGCACATCCGCAATACCCAGTCCCCATAGCTCTATGTGCTTTTATTGCGTCAAAAAAGGATTTTAGAGATATGTAAATGAACCTGATATGAGTCCTATGTCCGGAGATGAGTCAAATTTTCTGCCGACGTCACAGAGCTGGAGCTCCGAAATCACGCGATGCGCGAGCTAGCACGTGCGCAGTTCATTCCCTGTGCTGATGCCACGGCCCTCGGGCAATGCCCGAGTGCCCTAATGGTCAGTCCGCCACTGTGTACTTCCCTCGCTCTCCACGCCGCTGCTGGTCCCCACACCCACCGCCGCTGCTTATCCCCATGAGTGGATGAAAACATCCGGTGTTGGGGGAAGGGGCAGCCAATGTCAGGCAGGGACGAGCCTCCCTAGTTTCACCCGCAATGCTAGGGATGCTCGTGCCCATCACTGCCTACCACTGGCTGCCCCCCCACCCCCTAGTTACACCAGATCTTTTAATCGATAGACACGGGGAATAGCAGCGGAGGGGGATCAGGACTGGCGCACGGAGTGAGGTAAGTACAATAAGTCTGAGTGGCCCGGGCATGTAGGGAGCATTTGGTAGTGTTGGGTAACCCCTTTAATGGGGCCAGCGAGCTTTCTACATCCAGAAGTGCCAGAGCCGATTAATTCCAGAATGCTGTCCTCCACTGGAACAGCCTGCCAGATATGAAAGTAGCTTAATACGGCGCCACACACCTCTTACATCCAGTGACGTCTCTTTTGATGTACATGTTCTCTGTTCTCATCTACTGTACTCCTTTCAGACCAGACTGCCATGATGATTTCTTTCAGCCATCTCGTCTTTCTGCAGAGTTTGACAGACAGACATCTTAGTTTCCTAGTTTTCCATCATCTTCCCACCTTCTGAACACCCCATCCTGCCACCCCATCCCCCGGAAAACACTAGTTACTCACAGATAGTACCGCCTTCAGTAATTATTGGCACACAGTTACACTATTACACTAATAGTGTAAACATAATATTCCCCAAGATAATTGTGCTAAGCTGATACTGTGCCATGGTGCCCCCCCCCCAGAGTGCACGTAATAGTAATAGTTCCCGCTACAATAATAATGTCCCCACTGTACCCCAGAAGTAATAATGCTCCAGTACTGCCCATACTGTACTACTATTATTGCTCCTCATAGTCCCCCAAATGTAATAAAGCCCAACGTAATGCCTACGGTAGTAATTATTCTCTTTATAATGTGCGACAGCAGAAAAATGCCCCTTCATAATGTATGCCAATGCCCCCTAATGTGTGCCCAAAAACCCTCTTAGTGCCCCCAGTTGAGCTAAGGTCCCCATAGTGCCCTATAGTTTGTGCCATTATAAAATACTCCTATATAGTGCCCCTATAGTGCTCCTCCCCTCGTCCCCATGATGCCTGACAAAATGTGTATAAAATGCCCCCATAATGCTCCTCTCCCCCATTCTCCATAGTGCCCCCATCATTTTTGTCAGCATAATGCCCCTATATATTGCCCCAATAGTGCTCCTCTCCCCCACTTCTTTATAGTGCCCCCCATGTGTGCCAGTAAATAATGCCCTCCAGTAGATGCCACAATAGTGCTCATCTCTCCCTCTTCTCCATAGTGCTCCAATGTGTGATAATATATAGTGCCTCCCATGTGTCCCAGTATATAATGCCCCCAAGACATGCCTCCATAATGCCCCGCCATGTGTGACAATATATAATGCCTCTCAGTATATGGCCATTGTGCTCCTCTCCTCCTTCTCCAGTAGATGCCCCCTTAGTGGTCCTCTCCTTCACTTCTCCATAGTGCCCCCATGTGTTCCAGTATATAATGCCCTCCAGAAGATGCCCCATAGTCCTGTCCCCTCTCGATAGTGCCCACTATGAGCGCCAGTATATAAGATAGGGCCCCCAGTAGATGTCCCATAGTGCCTCTCTCCCTCCCTTCTCCATAGTGCCTCCATGTCTGCCAGAATATTAGATAGGGCCCCTAGTAGAATACCCCTTGGTGCTCCTCTCCCCCACCCCCTCCATAGTGCACCTAATGAGTGCCAGTATATGAGATAGGGTGCACTGTAGATGCCCCCATAGTGATTCCCCTCCCCCATAGTGCCCCCCATGTGTGTCAGTATATAAGATAGGGCCCCCAGTAGATGCCCCCATAGTATTTCCCCCCTCCATAGTGCCCCCATGAGTGCCAGTACATAAGATAAGGCCCCCATAGTGCTCCTCTGCCTCCAATAAGTGCCAATATATAGGATAGGGCCCCCAGCATAGGGTGAATGAAAAAAATAAACTCACAGACCTCCATGCCGCTTTCATCGATGCAATGCAAGCCTCTTCCAGGATATGTACTGTGCTGTATGGCTCAGGCAGCACAATGATGCAATTGCGCCGCCTGCACCGGCCTCTGATAGGCTGCAGATGCCTCTTCCCTGCCCCACCGCACCAATCATCTATATTTCTGTCCTAAGGATGGTGATACAGATGAATATTGAGATAAAGCTTTCACAATGGAAGTGCTCATCTCCTGCTACCCTGCCGCAGAAGCTGCACATGGGCCCCCCTCCCACACTGGGCCCCTGTTCAGCCGTACCAGCTTCACAGGCGGTATGTCTCCCCACTGTACTAGTTGTGCTGGCAGTGAAGTTTCTGCCGTATCACTTAGTTGCTGTAATGGTGATCAGTTCTGCACCTTCGCCAAATTTTATTCTGCTGTATGATATTTATACCTTTGCCGAGCTGTCTATTTATTTATTTTTTCAAAACAATTGCAATTCCCATTGAGTGGCAAGGTGCACGCCACTGCAGAATGCAGATATCTGGTAGGCAGCGTTGAGCGAACCCGAACTGCAAAGTTCAGGTTCATACCGGACTTTACATTTTTTTGTACCCAGACCCGAACTTTGATGTAAAAGTTTGGGTTCGGGTTCAGTGTTCGGCCGTTTAATAAAGCTTGTTGAAAGGCTGCAGGATAGCCAATCAACAAGTGTTTAAGCTATGTGCCCTTAGAAGCCATCACAGCCATGCCTACTAATGGCATGACTGTGATTGGCCAGTGCACCATGTGACCCAGCCTCTATATAAGCTGCATGTCACGTCAGCTCTTAGTAGTGCAGAGATAGGAAGCAGATTGCCGCTGTGAGGGAGAGAGTAGGAAGGAATCTGAATTGGCTGTTAAATCTGTGACCTAGAGCAATTTTTTTGTGGGTACAATGCAACATTTTTGTACCCCTGACACACAAAAAATATTTAATCCGTCTGTTAGTTAGGTGGGTGTCAGAACTGGAAAAAAATACGCAATTCCCCCACCGTTTTATGGGTTTTGTTCCCACGGTGCTTCGTTTACGGCAAAACTGGACAATGACCTTCATTTTCTGGGTCAGTACGATTAACAGTGAATACAATCATTACTTCGTTCACATATCATAGATCATATACATGGTATTCGTCGCAGCTTGGCAACTTCAAAATCAAAGAGTAGGAAGCTATGCCCACCAAAGTAATGAATCAAAGGAAACTACGTAACAAATGTTATAAAATAAGGAACATAAGGGGAGGGTAAACAGTATGGAAGTAGAGTAAGGGGATGGGATGGGGTGGGGGGGGGCGGGGGAAGGTAGGTACACAAGGAGCGGGCTAAAAGCATGAGAGAGTATGTTAACGCCAGAAGATCTATGGGGGAAGCTGTCCCAACCAAATAGTATCTAGATAAGTGTCTAGACAAGTAATTGGTAACTACCGGACCATTCAATAGCTTTATTGCTGAAGGAATCAGAACAAAGGGTAGCGTGTTAACCCAGGAGGTAGCATAAGATGAGGGCATATGTCAAAGATATGTGCAGAAGGTGTGCATAGAGGCATGTGCATCAAAAGTGTGTACATAGAAGGCATGTGCAGCGGTCTGGCAACACTTTGGGTTATTAGCAAAATTAGGTAGGAAGTCTTTTTTTCCAGGGTGACCATATTTCAACGAATTTCGGATGAGAGCGGGCTTCCCAATGTGATAACTCCTCTAATCTCGCTATAGCGTTTACTTTATTATGCCACTGTGAGATAGAGGGAGGGGGCTCCGTTTTCCAATTAGAGGCTATAAGGAGCCTGGCCGCTGCAAGCAGTATTCTAATAAGGGCTTTTACTTTGGTCGAAATCCCATCCGGAATGAGAGATAAAAGGGCTATTTTGGGGAGGGTGTGGAGTGTATTCTCCGGGATTGACAGCAAAGATCTTATCTGTGTAAAAATTTATTTCCAGTAAGGGGAGATCATGTCACATGTCCACCAGATATGCATGAAGTCCCCTTTCTGGGTCAAACATCTCCAGCATATATTGGAGGTTGTTCCATATATCCTGTGCAGTTTGACAGGGGTCATGTACCATCTAGTAAGCATTTTGAAAGCATTTTCTTGAATGGTGACGCACCTGGATGTCAGTTTTGGTGCTAGCAATAGAGCCTTGACATCATCTGTAGAGAATTGTAGTTTTAGGTCTTTTTCCCATTCTTTTATATAATAAAGGAAGCGTGGCTTTTCAATATCTAATAGGTGCTTTCCTATTTTAGAGAGAAGTTTGGTAGGAGTGGTCTTTTGAGATAGCAGTTTTTCATACCATGTAAGTTCAGTGGTGCCTGTGCCTGGTCGTATACAGTGCATTATGCGAGATCTCACGTATTGGTATTGTAACGTGTTTAAGTTAGGAGACTGGGTTTTTTGACAAAAAGTAAGAGGTTCAAGTAGCGATCCATCTTGGTCCAGAACCGCTTCTAAGTTTAATGTGCAGGATTTCAAAGGGGGAGGCAAGGAATGATGACCAGGATGAGTTGGGTCTAAGCAATCCCTGATTTGAAGTATAGGCGATGGGAATTTGGAGCACAGAGATCTAATGTGGTGTTTTTTCCAGACAGCAAGTGAAGCATTAATCAGTGGCGAGGAGGATAGAGGTGGGGTTCCTGACTCAGGGTCAGAGAGGCCTATGAACCTCAGTGAGGAGTTCACTATTTCTTTCTCCAATGCTATCCAATGTTTGTCAGGGGGTTCCCTTATCCAATCCATCCGACGAGAGAGGTGTATGGCGGTGTATGTTCTAGACAGTGAGGGGTAGCTAAACCCACCTTGAGTGAAGGGGAGTTGCATAATTTTGTAAGCTAATCTTGGCTTTTTATTATCCCAAATGTATTTTGAGCTTATTCTTTGAAACTGAAGGAAAAATCGGGATGGAAGGGGGATGGGGAGGACCTGCATCATGTAGGTCATTTTAGGTAGGATCATGGAGTTAAAAATATTCTTACGTCCTAGCCAGGATATATAAGACGTCGACCATGTAGCCATAATTGAGGGAATGGTGTCTAATAGTGGCTTGTAATTCAGATCGTACAGTTGATTAAGGTCAGAGGAAATATTCACTCCTAAGAATTGTATGGCTTTTGTGTTCCATTGGAATGAGGATGAGGTTCGTAACGAGTTTAATTCTCCGCTGGTAATATTAATGCCAATTGCTTGTGATTTCAAGGGATTGATTTTATAATTAGAAATATGACTGAAATCTTCGAATATTTGTAAGAGTAATGGAAAGGCCTCGGATGGGTTGGAGATCAGGAGGAATAGATCATCAGCATAAGTTGCCTGTTTAGTTTCTAGTTGGTTACAGCATATGCCTTTTATTTGGGAGTCTTGTCATATGCGTTAAAGGAGGGGTTCTAATGTTAGAATGAACAGGATAGGGGAAAGAGGGCAGCCCTGTCTTGTCCCATTTGTGATGTGAACTGCAGGGGAGATTGTGTCGTTAATTCTTATACAAGCGGTCGGTGAGGCGTACATAGTAAAGATGGAATCAATGAATTGATCTGGAAAGCTAAACTTTCTTAAAACCAACCTAATGAAAGGCCAGGCGACCCGATCAAAAGCCTTCTCGGCATCGGTGCTGATCAAAGTCAACGGCTTATTGAGTTTTTTCGCTAGAGCAATTGCATTGATTATCTTATATGTACCATCTTTGCCTTCTCTATTGGGGACAAAGCCTTGTTGATCTGGGTGTATGACGTAGTGCAAAAGAGGTTTAATACGAGTAGCCAGAATTTTAGCAAAGATCTTGATATCTAAATTTAGAAGGGATATGGGGCGGTAATTAGCACATAGGGTTGGGTCTTTTTGGGGCTTCTGGATTAAGGTGATAGTGGCGTTCAACGTCTGCAGCAAGAAAGGAGTACCGTTCAGGGAGGAATTGAACATATTCAACAGATAAGGACCAATTGTCTCATAGAAGGTGAGATAATATAACAAAGGGAGACCGTCCGGGCCTGGAGCCTTCCCTTTCGCCATGGATTTAAGCGTTAGAAGAATTTCATTGGAGGTAATAGGGCGGCATAGCTGTGAGGTTTGTGATTCAGAGAGCGATGGAAGATTTAATTTCTCCAGGAAGAGAGAGGCAGATTGTAGTTTACTGTCTCTGACTTCGGGAGCATCTGATTTGTTTATATTGTATAGTGCGGAGTAATATGAGTGAAAGGCTTTGGTAATGTTCTTTTCATCAGACACACAGTGGTTTCCTAGCTTGATAGCTGCTATCCTAGATTTCCTTTGTCTGTTTTTTAACATGGCAATCATGAATTTCGTTGGTCTGTTGCCATGGGCAAAGCATTTTTGCTTCATTGACATAAAATATTTTGCCGAGTTAGCATTCAGTATGTCTCTTAACTCTTCCCTAGCAGATGTAAGATCTCGTAGAACGTCAGGTGTTTGTAAACGTTTATGAGTCCTTTCTAGGGTATGTATTTTCTTTGTCAAATCATCTAATTTTTTCATTCTACGTTTACGTATGAAAGAGGCAGAGGAGATAAATTTGCCTCTTACGTAAGCTTTGTGTGACTCCCACAAAATATGTGGGGAGACATTCACAACATTATTCAGGGTGAAGAAGTTCTGTAAACGTGTATTTATCTTTTGTTTTATTTCTGGGTCACTTAGGATAGTTTCATTTAGTCTCCAAATGAATGTTTTGGGGGTGGAATTAGGTATTTGGAGAGTAATAGAAACTGGGAGTGATCCGAGTGGATCATGGAATCAATGCTGATATTCTTGCATAAAGGTAAGTTTTGTTTAGGTATAAATATGTAATCAAGTCTATGATAGGAGTTGTGTGGAGAGGAAAAATGGGTATAGTCCTTAGTAAAAGGGTGTGTCGTTCGCCAAGCATCAATTAGATCCATAGAGTGAAGGGCGTGTTGAATATCTAATAGGGCACATCTGGATGAGGTGGATTTTCCCGTAGAGGAATCAAGGGTCGGGTTTAGAGAAAAGTATTAAGATCCCTTCTCTGAAAATTTCTATTTTGCGTAAAGTGGTGTTTATCCATTTCTTTTGGCCTGTATTAGGGGCATATAAGTTAGCCCAGGTGAAGGTTTGGTTTTCTATCACACCTTTCACAAGAATGTAACGTCCGTTTGGGTCTATTTGAGCATCTTTGAACGTAAAGGCAGTGTTTTTATGTATTCCTATGCTAACCCCTAGCTTGTTCGAAAACTCCGATGTGCTGTGATACCATAGGTTGTACATGGATCTGGACAAGTTTGGGGTTCTATTATGTTTATAATGAGTTTCTTGTAGAAAAATCACTTGTATTTTATTTTTCTGGAAGGTACGGAATATTTGGTTTCGTTTCATGGGCGATTTTAGACCCCTAACGTTATAAGTCGCTAATCTTAATTTGGCCATTTATGAAGTAAAGTGTAAAGGGGATGTGATGCCAAACCGCTGCACATACCTGAAAATGCAGATCTCTAGGAGGTCGTGTTTCAGCTGAAAGTCCTTGTGATAAAGACTTGGAGAGGGTAGGAGGGATAAGGTGAAGGCGGAGGGCGTGGAACTGTAACGGTGTCTGAAACGGAAAGAGAACATAATACAGGTAAACAAATAGTAATCCTCCAAAAGGGGGAGACAAAGAGAAGAGGAAGGAGTTTCCTCTGGGAGGAACCTGCTCAGGTTCAGACATCCTACTATCAGGATGTGGAAGTTTGGAGGATAAATGATTGGAACGGAGGAAAGCTTAAACTACAGGGGTAGTAGAATAAGGTTAATGTATCATTAACTCCAATGAATCTATAAAGAATAACGTCTATCGTTAGAGTTAGTCTATCAATAGGCAGTGTGTACATAAAGAACAGGAACATGGTCCTTTTCACGTCTCCCACCAGATCACCACATCCTTAATAGGTATGATTAATATTTGTGAGGCAAGTAGGAACAATAGTAAAGTGGTGTCAGGCGGGGGACGTGAGGAGCAGTTCAGAAGAATAAAACAATATAAAACTAAATAAAAACAAACGTCAAAATGGAAGAAAGGAGATTATTTCAAGTGGCCCTCAAAGCGAACCAAGCAGTATGGGTATCTGGACGTCAATCTTCTTCTTGAATAAGGCGTCTAGGGGTCATCAGTCCCTTCTTTTTCTGCTTGTGTGACTTTCCATGATGAGACAATTCCCACGGAGCCGGTTGGGGAGGAGCAGCTGGGATCATGACATCATCGGTGGGGGCCCAGTCCGGGATATCCAGATCCTCAATGTCCATTAAGGCCAGGGCATCTTTTAGATCTCTATGAGATTTGATGATGATTTTCCTGTCCGACCAAGAAATCAGGATACCAAATGGGAAAAGCCATCTGAAGGCTACTCGACGTCGTGTCAGTAGGTCTGTAAGTGGTTTCAGTACTCTTCTTTTATTTAGAGTAGATGGTGCCAGGTCCTGAAATAATAAAATCTTATTGTTGTCATATTCAATGTCATCTTGTTCCCTGGCTTTTTTCATTATAAGTTCCTTTTGGGCAAAGTTCAGGAATCTGCAGATAATGTCCCTGGGTGGGTCCAAGGGTTTGGGTTTAGGGCGTAATGCTCTGTGTGCCCTTTCAATGATGATGGGGTCTGTATAGTCGTCACCTAAGAGCGCTTTGGTAATTTCCGTGACAACTTTGTGAATCGCTTCATTGGCCACAGTCTCAGGGACGCCCCTAAATCTTATATTATTCCTCCTTCCTCTATTTTCTTGGTCTTCTTGGGCATCATATAGGCGATTGAGATGTTGTTTATAGGTGTCTAGAGATGTGGAGACTTGTGAAGCGAAGGTTGTCATGGCAGACGACGCAGATTCAAGTTGTTCTACTCGTTGGCCCACTTGTACTACCTCTCTTTTGATTTCCGCCAGCTCATCCAGAACAGGATTTAGGGCTTTGGATAATGCTTGAGAAAGAAAACTTCTGGAAAATTGAGAGTCTGTGTCCGGATCCATGTTGTCTTCCGCGTCACTGTCTTTAGGAGTTTGCTTTGGTGTTAAGCGAGCAGCTTTCAATTTTCCTGACATAATAGGCATAGTGAGGTTACTTTTCGCGGATTTCATGACGTAATTCCTGAGGCTGGTTTGGGACGGACTTGTAGCACGTGGAAATTTGGGATGGCGGAAACCGGGGCCTGTATATTTACCCACTTTCACCATAAGAGCTATTCATATGTTACAATGCACGCTTTTAGGAATCTGCATATGCACCAGAGAGGTATTAAAGTGCAGGGCACAATTAAGCTTCTGTAATGTGAAGTAGATTAGTGGAGCTTTTCTGCCCTCTGGTGGTGAGATCAAAAATCCAGTATTAATGACATCTCCATTCTTCAAAAGGCTTCTAGTAGTTTTACATTTTTAAGCAGCGTTACATTTGCAAATGCTAAGGTGGTTAGCTTTCCCCCTAATAAATTTTGGCTTTAGAGGTTGTACATCCCTTATAGCAGGGAGTAGAGAGTGGTATCAGGTTACACTGAAGAATAGACAAAAAGTCTTGTTTCTGATGCAAGGAGATAAGGGGTTTGTATATTCAGAGAGACAGACCTGTTTGCAGTTAAATGGGCCGAGGAGTCTCAGGCAAATCCAGGCGCAGGTTTCTGTCCTTGTGGTACTTATATGTGTTCAGGGGCCCGCTGCGCCTTTAAGCAGCTCTGTACAACCGCTGTGGATGTTTGTGCGGCCTCCTAAGATGGCGCGCTAAGTGTGCCGCCCGCCCCTGCCACTCACCGGATCATATGGAGCTGCAGTCCTGCAAAGGTGCTGTGGGATAATTGGGTTTTCTGGAGCCTAGAGGGTTCTCCTGAGGCTCTGCGGAGGCTCTTTATTGCGTCTGGCACGCCGGGTACATCGATGGCGGCTGGAGGCGGCTGTGCCGGCCGCACTAGGCCGCTCCTGAAGAGTTAGACGTGCCGCTCTCCCGGAGGTCGGACTGGGAGCCAGACGGATAAGGGTTAGTGAGCAGGAGCGCTGTGAGGATGCGTCCGCTCAGTATGGCTGCTGGCCACGCCCCCCGCAATTATTTATTTCAATAGCGTTTGTCCCTCTTTCTAGCTTTGATATCTCAGCATTTGAATTGTTCAGCAGTTGTGTGTGGTTCTGCTGAGATATCAAAGCTAGAAAGAGGGACAAACGCTATTGAAATAAATAATTGCACCTGGTGTGATATACCTGTTGCGCCCCCCCCAAAAAAAAAATCTATTTTACAGGAAAAATTGTTAGGATACATTTCTTCCTGTATATTCAATTTCATATAAATTGCAAGTGCTGCCAAAAATTACATAGAAGAGGCACTCCGAAACAACCTGTATATCACATAAAGGAGGGCCTCATTCACATTGTAGTACAACTGTTCAGGTAGTCGGACTCCTACACTCATAAAGCCTATGCGCTAAGTGAAAGGCCTGCTAAAAATTACAAGGAACCGGCACTGTAATACACCCTTTGTTACACATAAAGGAGGGCATCAGACACACCCTTGAAAAATTATCATTGATGGCCTCCTGGTGACCCTAAATACATTAAGAGCAAGGTCCTGCTTTTGAGCCTCTAAAACATTACGGGTGAGGGTCTGCTGCTAATCTTACCAAAACATTACGGGTGAGGGTCTGCTGCTGATCTGACCATCTAAAGTTCTAAACCATTAGGGGTGACGTTCTGCTGCTGATTTGACCATATAAAACATTAGGGTTGAGGGCCTGCTGCCGAGTATTGCAAAAAATTATGGGCGAGTGCCTGCTGCTGAACTGACCCTGTAAAATATTGTAGGTGAGGGCCTGCTGGTTAGCTGGCCCTGTAAAGTATTGTAGGTGAGGGCATGCAGGTAAGCTGACCATCCAAAATACTGTAGGGGAGGGCCTGCAGGTGAGCTGACCCTCTAAAATATTGTAGGTGAGGGCCTGCAGGTAAGCTGACCCTCTAAAATATTTTAGTTAAGAGCCTGCAGGTAAGCTGACCCTCCCTGAAGAGGCACATGATGAGATCTTGTGCACTGATTCCAAAACTCTTTAGCATCCAGTCAGAAGAAGATGACCGTGGGGAATGGCAATTAGTGTTTCATGAAGTGGATGATGCGGATGAGACACAGTTGTCAATAAGTTAGGGTCTTGTTAGGTCAACACAAGTCAGGAGGAGCATTGTGGATGTGCGACCCAGTGCTCTCTTTCCTGGATATTTGCAAGTCAGGAGGATGACTAGAATGAGGAAGTGTAAGAGGGGGTGATGGACGATGACATCACTAACCTAACCTGGCAAGCGAGTACAGAGGGGGAGGGATCCACTGCACCGCAACAGGATGGAAGAGGCTGTGGCATGGCAAAAGGGAGTAGGCGGGCCACACCAAATTGGCCCGCTTACAGATGTCCTTAACCCAGGCCTTTGAACATAGGGCAAATACCCAGCCACCCACTAAAAGTCCATAGCACTAAATGCACACCTTTAAAAATTGCTGGCCCTGGAAATGTTGCCATTTAGGCCTGTGGACTCTGAGGCTTTCCTCGACTTATGGCCGCTGCCGTCCCTCATTACTCAGTCCCCAGCCGCAACTATTTTTCGTGATGTGCCGTCCCCTCATTACACCAGCAATTGTGTCATCACCCGTGCCCTGACCAACGCAGTTATTGGGAAGGTCCACTTAACGACTGACACATGAACAAGTGTTTTTGGCCAGGGACGCTACACTTCCGTGACGACACACTGGGTGAACCTTGTGGAAGCCGGTAGCGAGTCGTACCATGGGATGGAACAGGTGCTACCAACGCCAAGGATTGCGGGCCTCCATTCCATCAGGATTTTCACCACCACCTACATTAGTTGCGGCAAACCCCCCTTCTTCTACTCCTACTCCATTTCCACCTCTGAATTCTCATCTTGCAGCACCAGTCAGCCATCAGTCAATAGCTGGAAGCATGGTAGCACGGCAGTGGGGAAGTGGCAACAGGACGTGCGGAAACTCATTTGATTCGGGGACAAACAGCACACCGCCGCAGAGCTGTGGCAGGGTATAAGGGACCAGACTGAGCTGTGGCTCTCGCCACTCAACCTACAACCAGGCATGATTGGTTATGTCTGATAAAGGCCGTAACTTGTTGGCAGCTTTGGAGCTCGACAAACTCACACACATGGCAATCATACAGCATATATGTCCCATGCACAACAAACATCCCAAACTTATACATTAATATAACTAAAAACATAACAAACGAGACTGCAGGTAAATTAATGGCATTGCCTGTTAATTAACTCTTGAATAACCAAATAACCATAACATATTTTACAACCTAGTCATAAACTCAAACTCAAACCGTAATAATAATAACTTCAGAGTCCATCCTATGCTCAGGATGACCTATGTAAAACCACCCAAACAGGCCTTCTCATCTCTCATTCCTGTGGTGGACAGCACTTGCAAAATGGTGCAATAACTGAATGTCATGGCGGAAAAATTTACAGCTGAAAAAGCTGGCGGCGGAGTACGTAGTTCCTTGGGCAACTCAGGAGGGGAGATGAGAGGAACACACACCAGTTCCAACAGAGGAAGGACAACACTCTCCAAGGCCTGGGACAGTTTCATGACACCCCGCCAGCACCCTCACCCTGAAGCGTTGTCTAGTGTCAAAAGGCTTGAAAATTTTTGGAAGATGGTGAAGGAATACATAGCAGACCGTGTCAGCGTCCTCACTGATCCCTCTGTGCCTTACTGATCCCTCAGTGCCTTACAACTATTGGGTGTCCAAGCTGTACACATGGCACAAACTGGCACTCTACACCTCAGAGGTGCTGGCCTGCCCTGCCGCCAGCGTTTTGTCAGAGCGGGTATTTAGTGGTGCTGGGGGCATAATAACTGATAAGGGTATCCGTCTGTCAACTGAAAATGCTGACAGGTCGACTCTTAGGCCTCATGCACACGGCCGTGGGTGTTTTGCGGTCCGCAAACCGCGGATCCGCAAAACACGGAAGCTGCTCCGCGTTCCGTTCCGCAATTTGCGAAACAGAACGCGGCCCATTATAGAGATGCCTATTCTTGTCCGCATAACGGACAAGAATAGGACATGCTCTATTTTTTTTGCGGGGGCACGGAACGGAGCAACGGATGCGGACAGCACACGGAGTGCTGTCCGCATCTTTTGCGGCCCCATTGAAATGAATGGGTCCGCGGCCGAGCCGCGAAATATGCGGCTCGGACGCGGACCCAAACAACGGCCGTGTGCATGAGGCCTTATAAAAATGAACAAGGCCTGGATTGCCCCTGACTTCTCTACTCCACCAGAGGAAAGCGGCTGATCATAAGGGCACTTTAAATGGAGGGCACGTGGCTCCAGCAGCCAATAAAAACACATAGGGCAGTTCTTATTAATTATCATACCGGGTGCTGCAAAATTTTCTTTTTCTTTTATATTAATTTAATTGCCCCAAGGAACGCCCCACTAACCTCCTGTCGATTTGCCTTCCCTCTATTACTGCTTTATCGGCTCACTAGCTGCAGTGACAGATAGAAGAGGTCTGTGAATTACTGTACTGTATGGTTTCGTGATTTTTTCCCCCTCAGATTATTTATTTAGTGTACAGTACTTTATCATACTGTGATGTACATCAAATTCATTTGTCAAATAAATTATTTAAACGTCGCTTCGCCCTGACCTCCTAACATAGAGGTGCCTTTCTTATAGCGCTCGGCTCCTGTGCAGTGTCGGGATGTGCCCCGACTGCTGAGGATGATTATGGGCAGTAACGGGAGCCGGAGGTGCCTGTTTGGTCTACCCCCCTCCCTGTGGGATTTGTGGGCGCATGCTTTATGCAGGGGAGAACTACAGTAACAGTATACTGTCGGATTCACCGGCACATACTGTACTGGATGTAGTCTACCTCGTTCTCGGGCAGATTTGGCTGTGTGTAGAGCAGTTGTTACTGTATGATAGTGTTATTACTGTACACTGCAGTTATCGCAGCTCACCCTCCCTCTCCTTCGACCCTGGTGCGTCCGGCTGCTGATAGTATCCACATAAACATACAGTACAGCATGAACAGCCCAGAACCCCCCCTGCACCGCCCACTGGGGGTTAAAAATAAATAAAAAGAAACACAGTTTATAGTTTCTGATCCCGCGGTCACGGACCGCGGGCATCAGAAATTATTGAAAGCGCTGCAGACCACAGGTCTGAATACAGGGGGGTCACAGGACCCCCCTCGGTATTTGAACATGGTTCCTGCTGCACGACCGCAGCAGGAACCATGTTCCTATCGCATTTTTTTTAAAATACTGTACATTCGATTTTTTTTTTCAGGACGTATGGGTACGCCCTGTGTCCTTAAGGACTTGGACATTAGGGCGTACCCATACGACCTATGTCCTTAAGGGGTTAATGTCCTACTTTAACTCAACACTGCCATCTACTGGCATTGTGTTGTACTGCTACACTGAGGGAGATAAAATCGCGTTTAGGTAGAAACGATTTGCGAAATAAGGGAGCGGTAGCGATGACACAACTGTGTGTGTCAGTGATATTTATTAAACAAAGTAGATATGCCACAAATTATTTAAATTTGTGCTACAGACACTGTTTTCGGATGTAGTCCAGTATTTATCACAAAAAGCCACACACTATGGACACTTAGATTAGGCTCAGATTATTTAAATCTGCGCAACAGACACTGTTTTCGTATGTAGTGTAGAATTTGTAACATAAAGATGAGGGTTTGCCCCTGATTATTTAAATTTATGCTAAAGAAACCCTTTTCAGATGGAGTACTGTATATGTCATGGATGTGGATTAAACACACACACTATAGACAATAAATGTGGTGCTGATTATTTGAATTTACACAAAAAGACACAGTCTGCGGATGATGTACAGTATATGTCACTAATAGGTATTACAGAAAAATATCTTGCTGCTGTCAAACACACACACAGTCTTTAAAAAGCTTTTGGTAGTAAAAATCGTTAATTTCTAACGATAATTTGTTTTCCCTTAGTCCTAACAGCAGCACAGATGGGGTTAACCACCCCCCGTGGACTGGCAGGACCGGCGGAATGTTTAATGAGCCCAAGACTAATAACTCAATTTAACAATTAAGTATCTCCTTAAAAGGAAGAAGTCAACCCCCAGCCCACTGTGTTTATAGCAAGAAAAAAACTAGACTTACTAGGGTGGGAAATTTGTGTGCTGCTGTTAGGACTAAGGGAAAACAAATTATCGTTAGAAATTAACGATTCCCTTACGTCCTACCAGCAGCACAGATGGGGAGATAGCAAGAAGAAACCCCTAGGGAGGGCCTTCCTGCCTGGCAGAACTAAGAAAAGTCTGCCCAAAGGCCGAAACTCAGCTAGACTGGCATCTAGTCTATAATGGGAGATGAATGTTGATTCAGAGCTCCAGGAGGCAGCTTTGCAAATCATGTTGAGAGGCAGAAGACTCCTCTCGGCAAAAGAAGTAGCCACAACTCTAGTAGAGTGGGCCTTCATGAATCCCGGAGGGTCCAGATTGTGGAAACAAAGGATTCCTTAATAGCCTCCTCAATCCACCGACTGATGGAAGGTTTGGATGCCTTATAGCCTTTAAACTTACCGGCAACAGGATTAGCAGATTCTCATCTTTCCTGAACTCCTTGATCTATCCACATAGATCCGGAGACATCTCGACGTCCAGAGGATGTCTAGCAGGTTCCTAGGAGGAGGTGGTAGATGTCAACAGAACCGGGAGGAATATCACCTGGTTGATATTCTGGAACTTTAGGCCTACAATACGGGAGGAATCTAAGAAGGTCCCGGTCATGTAAGAATAGGGCTCATGTGCTGAGAGAGCTTGAAGCTCAGAGACCCTCTTGGCCAAAGTCACTGCAAGGAGAAACACAAACTTCCAAGTGACGAACTTGATGTCCACCTCCTCTAATGGTTCATAGGGGGGAGATGCTAACCCCCTGAGAACTACTGAAAAACCCATTGAAAAAAAGGGGTCTCAGTACTGTAGGCTTTTATCTTTCAGCTCCTTTAAGGAACCGTTTGATCAGCGGGTCCTGAGAAAAAAGCCTGTTAAGGCAAGCTGAGATGGCTGAAACTTGAACCTTCAGTGTAGAAGGGCAAGGCCTCTATCAAGGCCGTCTTGCAGGAACTGAAGGATAGCGGAGAGGGGCGGATCTGCAGACGCCACCTCAGTTGAGGTACAACAGGATGAGAATATCCTCATAATACAAGAGTAGGCTCTCTTGGTAGAGTCCGCTCTAGAATGAGACAGTGTTCTCAGGACCGACTCTGAAAGCCCTTCTATTCTGGGAAGGGACTGATCAACCTCCAGGCTGTCAGGTTGAATCTGTGCAGATCTGAGCAGAGGTGAGTGTCCCACGACACCAGGGTCTGCTGTGGGGGGAGCCTCCAATATTGTCCTCGACTCAACTGGGTGAGCTAGGTAAACCAGGATCTCTTCGGCCAAAACAGTATGATGGCTATCACGAGGCCTGATCCTGACGGATTTTCATCAATACCCTCGGTATCATGGAAAAGGGAGGGAAGATGTAAGCCAGCCTGAACCTCCAGGATATTGACAGAGCGTCTAACGCCAGGGGGTTGTCCTCCCTGTAGAGAGAGCAGAACCTCTCCACCTTGGCATTGAACCTTGTTGCCATGAGATCCACCTCTGGCATACCCACTTGAGGACTATCTGCTTGATTCTCTGGATGTAAAGACCACTCCACCGACGGAAGACCGCGGCTCAGCCGCTATCATATTGAGGGAGCCTTGGATGTGGATCGCAGATAAGTTTGAAGGTACAACTCTGCCTAATCCATAATCACCCCGATCTCTGACAAGAGGGGAAGTGATCTCGTGCCTCCCTGCTGGTTGATGTAAAGTACCGCAGTCACGTTGTCTGACTGGACTTTCACCGCTTTGCCCCGGATCTGAGGGGCTAAGTGAAGGAGGGCTAGCCGGATAGCTTGAATCTCGCGGAGATTGGATGAAAGAAGCCACCCCTGAGGAAACCAGGTCCCGTGAACTGGAGAGTCGTCTAGGTGAGCGTCCCAGCCTACTTAGGACGCATCCGTAGTCAATATGACCCAGACTGGCTGGATCATAGACTTCCCGTCTAAAAGATGGCACCACCATCTGAGGAAATACCGAGTTTGCCAAGTCAGGGAGCACAGGGAGTTTAGCCCAGCAGGGCTGCCATTCCATTAGGAGAGGACCTCCGACTGTAGAGGGCGGAGGTGCCATAGAGCCCAAGGGACTGCTTCCGCAGACGCTGACATGAGCCCCAACATCTTCATGAGAGTCCGGATTGGAACTCACCGGGAAAGGAACTTGCCGTGTTCTGAACCCGGAATCTTCTTTCGGGAGTCAACTGGAGCGACATCCCAGTGGAGTCGATTATGAAGCCTAGATATCTTACTGAAGTCGACGGGCTCACGTTCGACTTCTACTAGCTGATGATCCAACCTAGGTGGAACAGAAAGGAGATTGTTACCTGAAGAAGTTGGGTTAGGACCGCTAGAGCAGAGGCTTTCAAAGCCAGTCGTCCAGATAAGGAATGATGGTCAGTCCTTGAAGCCTCAAAGCCGCCACCACAGAACCACCACCTTGGTAAAAATGTGAGGGGCAGAAGAAAAGCCAAAGGGAAGGGCAACAAACAGAAGATGCCTGACGACACCGGACACCTGGACTGTGATCCTGATATACTTCCTGGAACCAGGATGGATCGGGATGTGCAGATATGCATTCTTGAGGTCCAGGGTTGCCATCACGTCTCCAGGATTGATGACGTGAACTACTGACCTGATGGTTTCTACACGAAACTTCACCTTCCTTATAAATCGATTGAAATATCTCAGATCAATAATCATCCGGAGATCTCCTGAAGCCTTGGGAACCAAAAAAAAAAACTGGTGAATAGATCCCTAGGCCCCGTTTTCCTGCCGGAACCTCCTCCAGAGCCCCTTTGCAAATGTAGACCCGAATGTAGGCCTCTAGGATCGCCTCCTTGGCAGCTTGTAGAAGGTTGATCTTGACAAACCTGTCCAGAGGAATAGAGGTGTTGTTGACTAAATAACCGTTGAAAATGATATTCAGGACCCCGGGATCCGAGATCTCTTGGATCCATTCTTCTCAGAAGTAGGAGAGACGACTCCGACGGGTACATGAAGCTTAGGAATGGGGAAGCTTATTGGCAGGATGGCAGGATGGCAGGAGTAACGGGATTTAACCAAGAGCCTCGAAGAGGCCCGTAGTCAGGAGGTGGATTTTCCATCTTTGGCTCCTCCATGAGAGCACCTCAAGCCCTTTCGCTGTGCTCTCCAGTCACTCTGTATTTTGAGGAATTGTCAGGGACCCAAGGCTTAAGCCAAAATGGAATATGGGCCGCTGATCCCAGGGCTATGCTATATATAGGCCCCTGCTGTTATTTGATAGTATTGTTACAGGGTGCCAAAGGCGCACTTGGTCTCCCATGAGCCACAGACCTGCTGCTTAGCTTCAATAGCAAGGATCTGTGTTTGGCCTTGTTCCCAGGACTTACTTTGCTAGTGGGGAAGCTCCCTCGCTAGCTTCAACTGGAGCTGTGCGGTATCGCACAAGAAGTCCGTAGCCAGGTTGATGGTCTTGAAAGCAGCCAGTATGTCGTCCTGGAAAAAACCTCTGGTTCACATCAACTTGAATTTGATCCCGGCGAGATCGGAGGAACGAAGAGACTTCAAAAGCCGCTATGGCTGTGGAAGCGGAAGCCGCAGCTGCCGCAACACCCCGTCTCAGTGTGCACTCTGCAAGGGGGTCCTGCAGCTAGACCCATCGTCTGCAGGAACCAGAGTGCGCTTGGACAACTTGGCAATAGCCATGTCCACCTTGGGAATGGATCCCCACGAATCCACCAAGTGTTAAGCCATCGGGAACATGGATTTAAACTTCCTTGTTAAAACCGGACCTTTTCCAGGTTTTTTCCACTTTATATCATGATAGAGAGGAGGGTCTCATCCGCTCTAAAGACACGATGTGCCCGAGTAGCGGGAACGGGAGGCTCCCCACAGTCAACATCATGGTCCCCCGACCTGATGGACTTGAGCAACTTCTGTGTCTTTCCAGGGGAGAAAACACAAAGTCAGCTCCTCCTCATCCGAGGAGAGAAGAAACTAAGGAGACCAAGGTCTCTACCGGGACAGAGGTCTCCATAGGGGCCTGGGCACGAATAGGAAGCCTTTCCATCCAGCAGGCCTATGACTCCTTTAATAGAGCCATTGATACATATCCTGCAACGTAGGTTCACTAGAGGTCAGAAACCTCTAACGGCAGCTGTAAGACCTGGTGTAGGTTAAGTCAACAGACCAGGGATTCCCAACCGGTCTCCCAAGCTGGTCTTAGCCCAGCCTTAAGCTGTTTAGCTTCTGCGATCTCACGAGTGCAGGTATGCTCAGCTTACAATAACCGCTGACTGCTGCAATGGTAGCAGGATAGATGCTTCCTCTTGGAATCCACTTTCCTGCCTTCCGAATCCCGCGGAGAAGACATCACTGCGGGAAAAAAAAGGGACAAATAAAACATTTGTAAACCACCTATCTATGCAGGAAAGGTAGAAAAACAGACCGGAGGCAGCTGAGGAAAAAAACACCACAAGTGGAACAACACCAATTTTAGGACTCTGGGATCTAGCTGAAAAAGCATATGCAGCCAGAGACCGAACTGGAGCACACAGCCTCCCAAAATAAGGGAAGGGGAGGGATAGCCAATCCACCCTTCCCCCAGTCAATCCTCCACAGGAAGATGCATAAAAAAAAAAAACGCATCTATGAAAAAAATCGTGCCCGTGAAAAAATCACGGCCGGATTACCCGGAGGTGATGCAAAAGGAGAGTCCCCGCGTCACCTCCAGAAGATGGCGGCGCACAGGGACCGGGAATCCTGGACCAAGGACACCGCCAAAATACCCCAGCCAGGCGCAACTGCGCGGGGCCGGCAGCAAATAAGCTGCCGGCCAAACTGACAAGGTACCTAGGAAAAAAGGGCAACGCCGTTACCCAAACAAAAAGAAGGCTCCCCGCACTTTCCATATGAAAGGGGGGAACAAACCGCCTAGTCCACCTGTCCAGGAGGACAGAAAAAAACACAGTGGGCTGGGGGTTGACTTCCTCCTTTTAAGGAGATACTTCATTGTTAAATTGAGTTATTAGTCTTGGGCTCATTAAACATTCCGCCGGTCCTGCCAGTCCACGGGGGTGGTTAACCCCATCTGTGCTGCTGGTAGGACGTAAGGGAACAGCAAATTTCTCTCCCTGCATCTGTCCGTCCTCAGCACGGATGTCCCTGAGACTGATCAATTTAGTGCAGGTAAAAATATATTGTAACATAGTAACATAGTAACATAGCATATAAGGCCGAAAAAAGACATTTGTCCATCCAATTCGACCTGTTTCCTGCAAGTTGATCCAGAGGAAGGCAAAAACCCTGTGAGGCAGAAGCCAATTTTCCCCACTTAAGGGGAAAAAATTCCTTCCCGACTCCATTCAGGCAATCAGAATAACTCCCTGGATCAATGACCCCTCTCTAGTAGCTATAACCTGTAATATTATTACGCTCCAGAAATACATCCAGGCCCCTCTTGAATTCCTTTATTGTACTTACCATCACCACCTCCTCAGGCAGAGAGTTCCATAATCTCACTGCTCTTACCGTGAAGAACCCTTTTCTATGTTTGTGTACAAACCTTCTTTACTCCAGACGCAGAGGATGTCCCCTCGTCACAGTCCTGGGGATAAATAGATGATGGCACAGATCTCTGTACTGACCCCTGATATATTTATACATAGTTATTAGATCGCCCCTCAGTCGTCTTTTTTCTAAAGTGAATAACCCTAATTTTGATAACCTTTCAGGGTACTGTAGATCCCTCATTCCAGTTATTACTTTAGTTGCCCTCCTCTGAACCCTCTCTAGCTCTGCTATGTCTGCCTTGTTCACAGGAGCCCAGAACTGTACACAGTACTCCATGTGTGGTCTGACTAGTGATTTGTAAAGTGGTAGGACTATGTTTTCATCACGGGCATCTACTGTATGCCCCTTTTGATGCAACCCATTATCTTATTGGCCTTAGCAGCAGCAGCCTGACACTGGTTTTTACAGCTTAATTTGCTTTTTATTAAAATTCCTAGATCTTTTCCATGTCAGTGTTACCCAGTGTTTTACCATTTAATATGTACGGGTGACTTGCATTATTCCTTCCCATGTGCATAACTTTACATTTGTCAGTGTTAAACCTCATCTGCCATTTCTCTGCCCAAGCCTCCAATCTATCCAGATCCCTCTGTAGCAGAAAACTGTCCTCTTCAGTGTTAATTACTTTACACAGTTTAGTGTCATCTGCAAAAATAGATATTTTACTGTGCAGGCCTTCTACAAGATCATTAATAAATATATTGAAGAGAATAGGGCCCAATACTGACCCCTGAGGTACCCCACTAGTGACAGTGACCCAATCTGAGTGAGTACGCTTTATAACCACTCTCTGTTTTCTATTACTGAGCCAGTTACTTACCCACATACAGATATTTTCTCCTAGTCCAAGTGCTCTCATTTTATATACTAACCTTTTGTGTGGTACAGTGTCAAATGCTTTGGAGAAGTCCAGATATACGACATCCATTGATTCACCGCTGTCAAGTCTAGAACTTACCTCCTCATAGAAACTGATTAAATTAGTTTGACATGACCGATCCCTCATGAAGCCATGCTGATATGGTGTAATTTGCTTATTTTCATTGAGATACTCCAAGATAGCATCTCTTACAAAACCTTCAAACAGTTTACTCATAACAGATGTTAAACTTACCGGCCTATAATTTCCAGGCTCTGTTTTTGGACCCTTTTTGAATATTGGCACCACATTTGCTATATGCCAGTCTGTGGAACATTCCCTGTCAGTATAGAGTCAGTGAATATCAAAAATAAGGGTCTGGCTAGGACATCACTTAATTCCCTTAGGATACGGGGGTGTATGCCATCCGGTCCTGGCGATTTGTCTATTTTAATCTTTTTAAGTCGCTGCTGTACTTCTTCCTGGGTCAGACAGGGCACTTTTAAAGGGGAATTTACTTTTACATTTTGCATTTCATCTGACAGTTTATTTTCCTCAGTGAAAACAGTGGAGAAGAAAATATTTAATAGCTTGGCTTTATCCTCGTCACTTTCTGCAACTCCCACCCTCATTGCTATGTAGAGGGCCGACTCCTTCAGATTTATATTGTTTACCATTGAAAAACATTTTAGGGTTAGTTTTACTCTCTTTGGCAATTAATCTCTCGGTCTCTAGTTTGGCAGTTTTTATTAGTTTTTTACATATTCTATTTTTTTCCTTATAGTTTATCAGAGCTTCCTGGCTCCCCTCCTGTTTTAGTGATTTATATGCTTTCTTTTTGTCATTTATTGCTTTTTTTACCGTTCTATTTATCCACATTGGTTTCTTATTGTTTCTTAGCCTTTTATTCCTATAAGGTATGTAGCTCTCACAATTAGATGTTACGATGCTTTTAAAAATCTCCCATTTTGTTGTTGCATTTTTATTTTTGAGGACTTTGTCCCAGTTAATTGGGCCTATGGCCTCTCTTAGTTGGCTAAATTTTGCATTTTTGAAGTCTGGTATTCTTGTTCCTCCCCGTAGAAACTCTCGTTTGAACGATAATTGGAAGGTTATTACTTTATGGTCACTATTTCCCAGGTGTCCCCCGACCTGCACGTCTGTTGTTCTACGTTTTTCTCAAACACACACACTGTGGTCCTTAAAAGGACTTTTGAGTCTTTGAAAAGCTTTCTTAGAATAAAAACTGTGAATTTCGCTCCCTACATTGTCTTTCCCTTCCTACGCTCTGCTCTCCCTGACTATGACTGATCCGAGCATGTCTCATCGGGTGCTATATATTGTTCGATGAAGCGTTCCGGCCAGCCAATCACTGTAATTCCAGTAGCTAACATAGCTACGGCATTACAGTGAAGGGCATTACTTAGCTGCACGTTTATTGGCTGCTTAGAAGGCGCCAAATGTGCGGGGAGGAGACTCCAGCATTGCGCTCGAGCATATGTGGTATTCAGCCAAGTACCGCCATGTGCAGAGCATAGCGATACTCGAGCCGAACTGGTATTCGGCCAAGCATGCTCGCTCATCACTAATTTTCACATGTTAGCCGAATCACAAACGAGCAAAGTTCGCCGCGAAACCACTGCCGGGTTAACCGCAAGGCCACCTCTACCCCACAGTACCCCATCTGGTTAACAGTGATTAAATTCCTTTTCTTATGGGGCATTACTAACCTCTTAAGGACACAGAAAGTACGGATGTCCGCTCCCTAAACTTGGTGCCCGCTCCTGCCCGATGCGAGGCGATCGGAGGAGCCGGAGCATGCCTGCAGCAGCCTGGGTCTCTATAAATGAAACCCAGGCTGCTGTATAGTATTTCCTATGGAGCCATAGCCTGTAATAGGCTCCTTAGGAAATATGTGATTTTCTCATATATTCCAATGCTAGTGCATTGGAAAGTATGAGAATAGCAATCAGATCATTAATTGTTATAATTCCCTATGGGAACTATAGGAAAGTATAAAAAAAAATAATTTGATAAATAAATAAATAAAAAAAACATAAAAGTTCAAATCACCCCCCTTTTTGCCAAAATGAAAATAAAAAAAAATACACATCATGGGTGCCACAATGTGCGACAGCACCCATACTATGAAAATATAAAAAAAATATTCCCTATATGGTAAACGATTCGCCATTTTTGGAAGCTTCATTTCCTAAAAATTTTTATTAAATAAAAGGTGATCAAAAAGTCATACACCCCAGAATGGTATCAATAAACAGATCAGATTACAGCGCAAAAAATGAGCCCCCATACAGCTCTGTACACATAATTACAAAAAAGTTATAGGGGTCAAAATATGACGACAAAAAAGCTAAACTGATCTTTTTCCCACTTTTTTTCCTAATTTTTTTTCACTATCAAAACGCAAGAATATAGCCATGTGAAGCGATAAATAAAAAAGTTATGGCTCTGAGAAGGCAGGGAGTGCAAAACGAAACAAAAAAAAAAAAAAAAAAATATAACCTCCGGTCTTTAAGGGGTTAATTGACAATAGTATATAAAACCTCACAGAATTAGTATACACCTAAGGTTATGTGGGTTACATTAGACTCTACAACAAGCTAAGTGTCGCAATTGAAATCATTTTAACTCACACATAAGCTGTCTTATACTAAGAATGTCCTTCGTTGCCTATAGCAGCCAATCAGAGCTCATATTAATGACCTGTAGTGAAATAGAAGCTGAGCTGTGATTGCTTGCTATTCGCAAACTGATGAATATCCAGGCTAACTGCCACAACAGCCAACAGACAATGGCTTCTGAAGTTTGGCGGTTAGGTTAGTAAGTGTAATTTTTGTCTAATAATTGGAAAGCACGGGTGAAAAATTCCACTCAAAACAGTCTATGACGTTCCCCGAGTCACAAGAGGCGGCAATGTAAAATTTTTGGATTGTAAAAGCCACGGTGCTGATTCCTTCAGCGGACATACATACATACATACATACAGCTTTATATATTAGATAGTATAATAATATAGTTATGATTATAGTTACTCATCTGCCCAAGAAGTTCTTGAGGCAAATCCAAGTGATTGTTAAGAACAAGATAAAGGAAAACATGATAAATATTCTTCATAGGTTTATTTGCATGTGGGAAAACATTATGTAAATGTTACAAAAACCTCTTGTTATTTCTCTCTTTCTCTTGTTCAGTTCTGCAACGAATCGGAGACGTTGAACCCAATGGTCTGGTCTGTCCATCCTGCTCATCTTATAGCTCTACCCAGTGCTGCACTTCAGATACTGTACAATGCAGAGGCAATGAGACTATGTGTGCTTACCGTTATACAATAAGCACAGGTATCAAACATTGTTTCTTTTTCTATTAATGTTTCCCTATTTTAAGGGGAACCTCCGAACCTGTCATGTTGAACATGGTAAGAAGTTGAGGCAGCACTGCAATAAATAATCCCAAATTTGTGTTTGTTTTGCAAATTGCAAATACGGATCCAACAGATGTGCAGATGAGCTGAGCTGATATATACTTTTATGGGAAATATTTAGTATCACTTATAATTGATTTGTTTATATATCCGTGCTGATTCTGGGCCTCGGAGTCAAGGAGGCGGTCCTATCAGTGATTGACAGCCTTCCCTCTATGACTGTGTATAGAGAGATAGCTGTCAGTCACTGATAGGACCGCCTCCTGGACTAAGCACAGAATGAGTAAGAATTACAATGAATGAAATGTATTACACTGAATCTTTTCCCAGAAACCTATATATCAGTCTGCTCAGCTCCTCCTGCTCCATCACAGGCTGCCTGGTGATTATTTAGTATTTTCAGGGTGACGGGTTCTCTTATAAGTCCTATAGATGAGATTTTTTTTTTTCAATATTCACCCTTAATACATTAAGTACAGGACATTATGGTAGCTAACTTGACATTGACACTTAATACAATAAAAGATAAACACAAATCACAGCAGGAAAAATATATCTTTTGAGTTCTTGTGCTTTTTTTTTTAGCAAATGTACAATGACATACGGCAGTGCGTGTGTGTAAACATTTTCGGCTGGGATAGCCTTCATCAGACACTACAATCAAATGATAGATAACATTCAGTATCAAGGATCAACAAATAGACATCATGAGGGCCTCTATATAACACGAGGACCTATATTATTATCCGGTGTCCGGGAAACAAAGTAAGATCTTCCTATGGCATCCTGGACCGAGGGTGTCAACGGAACTAGAAGTGAATCCAGCCACCTGTGTAAGCAGATGGTTAAGAAAAAACGGACAATATACAATGTAATATAAGGTAGGGTACCGTGCAACCATCACCTATATCAGTTAGGATGTCTTCTGTAGTGGACATAGTCTATCTATACTCCTCCATAGGGAAACCCACTAACAGTGATAGAGAACAGATATATGTAATATATATTTGTAATGGCCCCAGTTTAGAGTATGGAGGTATTATAGATGGAATATGTAGGTATTATACGCATAATGGCTGACTATCAAGTTATGGATCACAAGTAATATGTAAGTATTACACACATAATGGCTGACTATAGTTATGTTTCACAAGTAAGGCCTCTTTGACACTTGCGTTGTTAGGATCCGGCGTGCACTTCCGTCGCCGGAAGTGCCCGCCGGATCCGTAACAACGCAATTGAACTGAAAGCATTTGAAGACTGATCAGTCTTCAAAATGCTTTCAGTGTTACTATGGCAGCCAGGATGCTACTAAAGTCGTAGTGGCAAATCAATGCAATCACGTGATCCATGCGCGTGGGGCGCCCTGACGTCACTCTGGAGCGCCCCGGGAGCCGCATGGGCGGTAAGTATACTGCTCCCCCGCTCCCCACTACACTTTACCATGGCAACCAGGACTTTAGCGTCCTGGCTGCCATGGTAACCATTCAGAAAAAGCTAAACGTCGGATCCGGCGATGTGCCGAAACAAAGTTTAGCTTAAGGCCGGACCTGGATTAATGCCTTTCAATGGGCATTAATTCCGGATCCGGCCTTGCGGCAAGTGTTCAGGATTTTTGACCGGAGCAAAAAGCGCAGCAATGCTGCAGTATTTTCTCCGGCCAAAAAACGTTCTGGTTCTGAACTGAAGACATCCTGATGCATCCTGAACGGATTTCTCTCCATTCAGAATGCATTGGGATAATCCTCATCAGGATTTTTCCGGCATAGAGTCCCGACGACGGAACTCTATGCCGGAAAAGAAATACGCAAGTGTGAAAGAGCCCTAAAACTGCTCCCGGTCTCCTTGTCAGAACTTACCTGTGCCGCAGTCAGGATATAGAGAAGCAGGGAAGTGAGGCACACAGGTGTGATACGGCGCCATCGGCACCAATGGTTCCTAATTTGTGCCCCATAGCAGGATCTCCCTGCTTTTTAATATCGCTGGGTGCGCGCCAGAGGAGGGAGGCGGTTCCAGTAACCGGCGCACGTGAGGCGCTGTGCGTTCCACCTACTGGAAGTCTTTCTTCGTTGGTTAAGTTTGCCATTTCTGGTCTGTGGAACGCAAGCACATCGCTCTAGATACATTTTATATTACTCAGTGACAATATTTTTGACACAATTATTATTTTATCATCTTCCAGGACATCCCCATATTCTATCTCTTCTTTACTTTCCCCTTTCTGGTGGTCTCTCTTACTCTATGGGGACAATGCAGTTCCCAAGCATTGCGTTCCATGTCCGGAACTTCTACTGGTCTGTGGAACACAATCACATGTCCCGATGCGTTCCACCTGCCGAAAGACTTCCGGTAGGTGGAACGCATGGCGTATCACGTGAGCCGGTTAATGGGACTGCCTCCCTCCTCTGGCGCGCACCCAGCGATCTTAAAAAGCAGGGAGCTCCTGCTATGGGGCACACATTGGGAACCATTGGTGCCGATGGCACCGTACCACACCTGTGTGCATCACTTCCCTGCTTCTCTATATCCTGACTGCGGCACAGGTAAGTCCTGACAAGGAGACCGGGAGCAGTTTTACTTGTGAAACATAACTTTATAGTCAGCCATTATGTGTGTAACACTTACATATTACTTGTGAACCATAACTTTATAGTCAACCATTATGCGTTGTGGGGAGTCGCTCTGGTAGATAGCGGTGCGGGTGCAGTACCGAGGCAAAACAGGAGTCTCGAAGGTGCAATAAACAGTGTTTTATTCACACTTGCACAAGATAAACAATAAACAGTCTCTTGGTGTTACTTCACACACATAAGAAATCATGAGAAAAACAAGACAGTCCTATACAGGCTCCAGTCACCTGGGAGGTTTTTAGGTGCAGGTTCGCACCTGGCTGTCAGTCCAGCCGCAAGACAAGCGACGTCAGGTTTCCAGGCCGTCTGCACTCCTCCTTGCTGGGCTCTTGCTTCCAGCCCAGAGAACTCCCAAACTCAAATGATTCTACAGCCTAACAGCAGCTCCAGGACAATCACACCTCACCTGCTGGTGCTGGCTGTCTTATAAAGGCCCGGGAAGAACCGGCCTGGACCGTGGGGAATAGGCACCCACCCAACTCTTTGCCTACTCCCAGTAAGAGCCGGCCCGGATTGGCTTTGCAGCCAAACTAAATAGAAATGTGTCAAAACAGCACTAGCTGCTGCTGACACGCAAGAAAACCCGGCTCTTACCTCACCGAGGCCAGGAACCTCGGTGACACGTACCTGCCATCGACCACGGTACCTTGCACCTTACCACAGCGTATAATACCTACATATTCCATCTATAATACCTCCATACTCTAAACTGGGGCCATTACAAATATCTATTACATATATCTGTTCTCTATCACTGTTAGTGGGTTTCCCTATGGAGGAGTATAGATAGACTATGTCCACTACAGAAGACATCCTAACTGATATAGCTGATGGATGCACGGTACCCTCCCTTATATTACATTGTATATGGTCCGTTTTTTCTTAACCATCTACTTACACAGGTGGCTGGATCCACTTCTAGTTCCGTTGACACCCTCGGTCCAGGATGCCATATGAAGATCTTACTTTGTTTCCCGTACACCGGATAATAATATAGGTCCTCGTGTTATATAGAGGCCCTCATGATGTCTATTTGTTGATCCTTATTACATATGCCTGTCTATCCCAGCAGAAAACGTCTACACACACGTACTGCCGTATGTCATTGTACATCTGCTAAATAAAAAGCACAAGAACTCAAAAGATATCTTTTTCCTGCTGTGATTTGTGTTTATCTACGATTGGGGTGGGAACGCTATACACAGCATCACGTCTGGTGCGAACAAATCTTTATTCTACTAGACAATAACAGTCATTTAAAAAAAAAACTAAATAAGCTTTGCTGCAACTGTGCATTTAGCGGCGCATCTCAATAAATTAGAATATCATCAAATAATTAATTATTTTAGTAATTTAAAGAAGAACTCCCACAAAAGAAAAAAAAATATTCTCTTACCTGCTAGAAAGGTACATGATTATAGAAAATATAGAGTACTTAATACTTCCCACTGCTGACCAGCTTTATGGAGCTGCTGATTTAATTTTGTAGCAGGACTTGACACCTACCACACTGTCATAAGTGTAAAGGCCGATTCATTGGCCTGTGTTTGTGGGAGGGGAGCCGCTGCCTTTATTGACGGCCAGCATCCCTCCCACTTTGAACATTGTTCGGCGTCTGTGAGCGCTACTGTGTGTCCCTCCAGACAGTAGAGGTGATCAGTGTTTCCCACTTACCAGCGGTCACCCAGAGAGCATCGCAAAGCTCCCCACGCGGCTCAACGACTCAGGGTGCGGGGGACAGCGAGTTCCCATCCAGCGTCTGTCTGTAATGTCTGGCACGGGCCGCCGTGCCATTAGATAGGCAAGAATACCGGGACGGGGGGCAGTGGCTTCATGCAGGTCCGTCAGCTGTATGCTTGGGCTGACTTTAGCGCAGGCTGTCAGTGCTGGCTTGTAATGTAGGTTTGATCATAGAAGGGTATAAGAATAGGTTCTGGGAGTGATATGCCATTTAGATCCCAAACATGAGTACGAATTAAATAATGAATAAAGTAAAAAAAAAAAAAAGGGGGGGATAATATATGTGTATAAAGGGATCAGAAATGTGTTTGTTAGAGAGAAAAAAAAAAAAGAAAATGTGCAATTAAACTTGATATATGTAAGGCAGCAGAGTTGAGTATCAGAGCGGGGGTTGACTCTAGGAGGAATGCTGGTCAGTTTTAGGGGTTCAGGCAGCGCTTAATTTATGTCTGCTGGGCTTGTTAATGTTCTTTCACCTGCGGGCCCCAGACAATTGGGGTGGTAGGTCGTACTCACAGCTATGTTTGCTTAGTGGTTTCTAACTTGGTATGAAAGCAAGAAGAAAAAAAACAAACAAAAAAAAAGGTTTTGTGGGTTCCCATACACTTGTCCAAGTATCCAGTTGTGATGGATATGTTTTTGCTTTTAGGTTCAAGCACATTTTCAAGTTATGTCCAGGAATTTGGCTTACAAGCCAGGTAGTAGGGGGATAGGTTGGGAGGGGGAAGGGAGGTCGTACGGAGTGTTGTTCGTTCTCATTCTTTGTTTCACATCCAGGCCGTGCCGTCTCTCTAGCGCAGGGATCAGCAACCTCCGGCACTCCAGCTGTTGTGAAACTGTAGTGTACGGGAGTTGTGATGCCCGTCACTACAGAAGGGTCACTTGAGTGCTGTCGTTCCTCTCATCTATGGGGAGGCTGATATAAGTCCTATTCATAAAATGCAATGTAATGTAATGCTATGTAATTCCCTGTTACTGTGTTATTGCTATATTCAGGCCTGCTAGGGATTTCATTCCAGCTCTAGTCACTAGAGGGAGCTAGGGAGCCCTAGTTTATATAAGGCCCAGTCAGGGAAGGAGAAAGCAGATTAGGCTGTGTCTGAGTCAAGCACAGGCCATGAGCCTGTGAAAGCAGAGCAGGCCGGGAGCCTGCAGACTAGGAGAGGGCATTGCAGTCCCTGTAACCGGGTTCCAGATCCAAGGAGAAGGTTCCCCTCCTACGTCCATATCTGCAGAAGCAGGAGTCAAGCTGAGGCAATCCCTAGAGCAAGAGGTACTGAAATGTCAGAGGAGGTACGCAGCAAACTGGAGATTCAAGGATATAAGCCAGAAGTAGGGCATTGGGGCCTTGAAGAATAATTGCCAGTCAGGACAAGCCAAAAGTCCTGTGATTTAACCCTCTGTTTACCTTGCTGGATATAAGCCTGCTGTAACTGAGATTGTACCAAAGCCAATTGTCTGCAAAAGAACTTTTTAAGAGAGTGCCTTCTGTATTACCACTGTTTCAGTAAAGTTGGAATTCTGTTTCAAGATACAAGTCTGCACCTCCATTATTCCTACTATAAATACGGTGTGCCACCGTTTACTGGCACTGGCGTCACGAAACATCAGGGACTTAGCCATAGGCACGGTAAACTACAACACCAAGGGCACCTTACATTGCACCTGGCTGTGTCCCTTCAGAACCCAGAGAGTGCCCCAGAGGAACAGCGTGCCGGCCTCTCCATCACTGGCATTCCCCAGGTTAGTCCCACACATTGCTCTGACTTGGGGATGCTACATTTTGGCGTCACGAACAGGATACGCACGTTTACGGACTGTGAGCAAAACGTGAACTTTGTGCCTTAACCAGTTTGCCAAGTGACAAAATGCCTGTTTATTTGAAGTGAACTTTGTGGACTGAAAAACATACAAAAAGTGTCCCTAAAACCTCCAGAAAGCGCTGTGCAGTGTTGCGCTATCAAGAGGAAGAAAATCGCCACTTCTAAGTGTGTTTTTGTGGACTTTTTATCATTCTGCTTGCTGTCACTGAATAACTGCATCATGGCGCCCAAGATGGCCGCCGGCGCCATTGGACTTCTTCTTGCGCCATCAATGTCTGCTGTGGCGCGAAAATTTGGCGCCAAAACCCTCCAAGAGGGAGGAGAAGACGACCTAGAGGTAACGCCTTCCTTTGAGGATTATAATATGGACACCGCCTACCCTATACTGAAATACCTAGGGGGCGTGCAAGAAACGACGGGGTGGAGCCTGCAGGAACAGTGGCTCACCCTGCTACGGGACTTCCTACCTGAGTCAGAGGGATCCGGAGCCGTAGTTAGAGCAATGGAGGCGACCTCAGGAGCAACTAAGGAGCGCCCAGCGCCCCCAGCGTATACTCCCAGTGACATGGCTCAGACCTGTCCATGGCCACAAGCCGAGCCCTGCCGTTTCCACCCGCCACAAGAAGGCTTCCTCCCGCGGAACCCCGCGTGGTCGGCCCTGATGGCCGAGATCCGAGTGGCGGCAACTTTAAAAACTACCACTCAGAAAAAGTATTTCGAGGAAGTCACCAAGCGGATCTATGAAGATTCCAGGGACAGCAAGCCACAGCTCGAACGCCGCACCGGAGTCGTACTGGAGTTTGACAAGGTCAGGGGATTTGGATTCATCCAAGAGACCGGCACCAACCGGGACTATTATGTGAATCGCCGGTCCGTCAAGCGCAGCTATCTCCCAGGTCGACTGCATAATCTAGCGGTCGGAGAGAGAGTGGAGTTCACTCCCGCAGAGGGCCTGCGAGGCCCATATGCCACCGCGGTGACCTGTCCAGGACCGGTACCGGAGGATTGGGATGAAACAGAAGATCCGGTGGAGGCAGAGGACCCGCTGGGACCCATCCGAAATACGTACCAGGAGAAGAGTTCCTTTCTCGGCCCGAACATCTTCTGGCAGTCGACTATCCTGGACAAGCCTCCCAGTCCTTACCCCTCTCCAGAGCTGCCGCGACGGGAGAAGACAGCCGCTGATTGGGCGCGGATGGCCCAGTTTAGTGAGGCTATGGATGACCTGCGGAAGAACCGCCATGAGAGAACCTCGTCTGAGCCTGCTGCAAGTGTGCCAGAATCCAGCAGTGAGATCTCCGCCCTGGAGGAGCGGATCGCTTCCTTGCAAGTTTACCTGGATGGCCTGCGGCAAGTGGCGGATGCTAAGAAGACAGCGCAGCAGTCCAGCGGTGGTGAGTTACCTGTGACCCCTGTACCACCCGAACCAGTAATACCAAGTCCTGCCACTAGCGCTAAGCCACCCAAGGTCCGTGTAAAAGCGGATAAATTGACATATGCCAGGAGCCGAGTCCGCCTTGACGGGAGCATCATGTCCCGGCCAGAGGAAGCGCCTACCCCAGCGCCGGCCCGTGTCCCGAGACCAGCAGCTTCAATATGTCCGCAACCCAGCGGGCCAGTGAGGTGGGTAGGCCCAATACCGGTGATGTTTCCAGCCCATTCTGTTTGGTGGGCACCCCCTCCAAGCGGCCCTGGTGCATGGCCCAGACTACCGGCAGCACAGGGCTGCACCACCTCTGATGAACAGGGATCCTTTGACACGTACCTGTGAGCAGGCCTGCTAGGCCATTTTTGCTCATCCTCACAGGGACATCATCTTTGTTGCAGGAACTGTCCCTTTAAGTTTGTCAGGCTGGTGGAGCTTGCTGCCAGTTCCCCACGGCCGGTGGCATGTTTGACAAATAAGTAGCCACTTTGAACCACTGATCCCAGCCTGCCTCTTTCTGTTCCGGGACATCCTGCCTGCTGCTACATTTTGGCGTCAAGTACTTTAATAAATCCAAGTTGTGCTTTTATTTGCACTTTATCCCCTTTTAACCCCCATTTCAGGTTGAAAGGGTTCTTTTATGTCAGCACTTTAAATATACGCAGGACTTGCCAGGAAGGTGTTTCCCTGGTATTGTCAGAGTCCTGTATTGTCATTTTATGTATGTGCTGCTGACCGTATTTATTGCTCAAAAATTTTATTTAAGTCTATGTGCCCAGAGATGGACTTCCTATGTGTGAGCCTCTGAGATGTTGCTCTTATTATTGACCTATCGTTTTATTCAGTCATGGACTATCCTGGTATTCCCTAACATCCGCTGTGCCAGGTCAGCGCCCCAGTTCCACTCATTATCCTGAAGGAAGAGAACGACGCCCCTTGTCACCGCACTTCTCCTTAGCCAGCTGGACCTGATAATAATTGTCAATGCAGATGGAATTGATTACTGATGTGTATGTATGCCTGCATGTTCCTTTTCTCTTTCAGGTGAAAATTCCAGACGGGCGGGGCCCTGTTGGAGTACGAGGTCGTACTCAGCTTAAAGCAGCGGGGTATGTAGTGTACGGGAGTTGTGATGCCCGTCACTACAGAAGGGTCACTTGAGTGCTGTCGTTCCTCTCATCTATGGGGAGGCTGATATAAGTCCTATTCATAAAATGCAATGTAATGTAATGCTATGTAATTCCCTGTTACTGTGTTATTGCTATATTCAGGCCTGCTAGGGATTTCATTCCAGCTCTAGTCACTAGAGGGAGCTAGGGAGCCCTAGTTTATATAAGGCCCAGTCAGGGAAGGAGAAAGCAGATTAGGCTGTGTCTGAGTTAAGCACAGGCCATGGGCCTGTGAAAGCAGAGCAGGCCTGGAGCCTGCAGACTAGGAGAGGGCATTGCAGTCCCTGTAACCGGGTTCCAGATCCAAGGAGAAGGTTCCCTCCTACGTCCATATCTGCAGAAGCAGGAGTCAAGCTGAGGCAATCCCTAGAGCAAGAGGTACTGTAATGTCAGAGGAGGTACACTGCAAACTGGAGATTCAAGGATATAAGCCAGAAGTAGGGCATTGGGGCCTTGAAGAATAATTGCCAGTCAGGACAAGCCAGGAAGAAAGTAAGGTTCACCTGCAATTCAAAAGTCCTGTGATTTAACCCTCTGTTTACCTTGCTGGATATAAGCCTGCTGTAACTGAGATTGTACCAAAGCCAATTGTCTGCAAAAGAACTTTTTAAGAGAGTGCCTTCTGTATTACCACTGTTTCAGTAAAGTTGGAATTCTGTTTCAAGATACAAGTCTGCACCTCCATTATTCCTACTATAAATACGGTGTGCCACCGTTTACTGGCACTGGCGTCACGAAACATCAGGGACTTAGCCATAGGCACGTTAAACTACAACACCAAGGGCACCTTACATTGCACCTGGCTGTGTCCCTTCAGAACCCAGAGAGTGCCCCAGAGGAACAGCGTGCCGGCCTCTCCATCACTGGCATTCCCCAGGTTAGTCCCACACATTGCTCTGACTTGGGGATGCTACAAAACTACAACTCCCAGCATGCTCTTTTCACTTGTGTGAGAGTTTAGAGAGCAGCCAAGCAAGTGTGCATGATGGAAGATGTGGTTTCACAACACTTGGAGTGCCGGAGGTCGCTGACCCCTGCTCTAGTGTACTGTATTTGCAAGCATCAGTTCAGTAGGTCAATCTGAGTGGGTAAGCACGTGGTATCATCTGTTACGTGTAACCTCCTGGGTGCCGGTTTCTGATCCTTCTCGTTCGTTATCTTCACCCCTTTACGGTTTTGTGTGTGTGGAGTTGCACGGTGTCAGGACACTGGTCTTTGTTTTTGTTAAGGACAAGTGGGATCCGTAGGTTGCAGGCAGTGTGGTTTAGCAGGTTCATTGCATTATGTTGTCCTTGTCTCCACAGCTGTGATGTCACGTGCTTCAGATATCGTTGAAGCCTCCGTGGATGAGAATGTTGCGGGCATGTCAGAAGGGGGCAGCATACCATCCCTGAGTGCATGAACTATCCCTAGGCTTACTTCAGAACTGAAGAAGAGGGGTATCCCTTTCCCGGCCTCCGCTAGGAAGGTGAATTGTATCGGCTGTTAACTGGTTCAGTGGGCCCTCGTCAAGACGATGTCTCCATGGCCACGGTGCAGACCCCGCTTGCCCAGCTACACTTCATGCTTAACAGCTTAACGTCGTCCATCACTAATATACAGGTGAGGTTGGAGATGGTTGAGTCTCGCGGCTTGGTCGTTCCTGTCTCTGCCCCTGATGTTCCGGCTGCAAGCGGCTCAAACATGGCGCAAGCTGTTCCCAATGTATATCCAGCCCATTTTGTACCAGCTAACGTCAAAAAGGATATCTTAGAGGGTAGGGACGTTAACCTTGCTTCTTTGCTTATTGCCACCAGGGACCTGTGCGATAATAAGGTTATTGCCTGCGGTGAGTCTCTGTAGTGTTGAGAGGTCGTGACCACAGACTGAACCGCAAGTTGACGATTCCTGAATTTGTCATGGCATTTAGTTTGTTTAGAGATGTAATATGTTCAGCAAGACCGGACAGTAGAGAAAAACTTTATTTGTATATTTTCAGAGTCACTGAGTTAGGCTATAGGTACGGCGGGTGTTCTTTTTATGATTATCATTGTTCTTTTTCCACCAAGGCAGCAGCGGCACTATCACAGTTTCAGTTTGTCACAGATTGGTCCAATTTAGATACTGAATTGTTTTGTAGGCATTTTGCTGGTTTGAAAGCTCCTTCCTGTTCCTTATGTCCAGGTGTCGGCAACCCGCGGCTCCAGAGCCGCATGCGGCTCTTTTGAGTCTTTGCCGCGGCTCCAACAGCAGGGCCGTCTACTACAGTCTGTGGCGGGGCACGGGAAGTTTAATTCCCTGGCCGGCTGGCCGCCTAGCGCCATAGGCTTCAGGCCTAGTCGGCACGATGTACGCGATGAAGTTATCGCACGCTGTGCGTGATGACGTCACCCCACCGTGTGCCAGAATAGCAGTGTGCGCGCGTCTGCCCAGGCCCCAGCGGACCGACCGTTATCAGTGCACACAGGTTACGTGGGGGGTTGGCAGTGTCTGGATGGCAGTTTGTGGGGGCAAGTAAATGGATGGCAATCATGGCACAGACTTGTGGGAGCAAATTAATGGATGGCACTGGTACAGTGTGGGGGCAAATTATTTAATAATGACTGTGCCGCAGCCATCATTAAATAATTTGCCCCCACACTGTGTCAGTGCCATCCATTAAATTGCCCCCACAAGTCTGTCAGCAGTGCACACAGGTTAGGGGGGGGGTCTTAATGGATGGCAGTTTGTGGGGGCAAATTAATGGATGGCAATCATGGCACAGACTTGTGGGGGCAAATTAATGGATGGCAGTGGCACTGACACAGTGTGGGGGGAAATTAATGGATGGCAGTGGCACTGACACAGTGTGGGGGAAAATTATTTAATGATGGCTGTGCCGCACAGACATCATTAAATAATTTGCCCCCACACTGTCCCAGTGCCATCCATTAATTTGCCCCCACAACATTGTTAAGTGAAATAGTCCTTTTTTTCTTCAGATTGACAGCTAACTGCACGATCCTGTATATAGCATTAAGGTAAGAAACAATATATGCAGTGTTATATTTGTTTTAAATGTCGCAATGGTTTTGCGGCTCCCAGGTTTTTTTTCCTTCGGAAACGGGTCCAAGTGGCTCTTTATGTCTTAAAGGTTGCAGACCCCTGCTTATGTCAGTCCATATTTCACTCGGCAGAGTGGTGTCACAAATCGGCTACTGGTGTGCTGTCTAACACTTCAGGTCCGTCGGCCGGCCCTCAAGACGCCTTGAGGTCCTCCAGCTCAACTGATAAGTTGGGTCAGTGCCGTCCACTGCATATTTGTTCTAGTTGTTTTAGGGACCATCCCAAAGTCGCTTGCACATTAAAATTGTTTAAAGCATGAGTGTCGTGAATACTGACTGCTTACGGGGGTGTCTGGAGGGTCGTCATAACCCAGGTTTCGTGTAATTTTTGATCTCTGGCTTTTCTAATGGTTTTCATACAGGGTTGAGCATGACACCACAGTCCACGTTCGAGTGTAGGAACCTTCAGTCAGCCATCAAAAATCTGAACGTAGTAGACAAGTTAATTAAAGCAGAATTAGACAAGGGGTTTTTGATCGGTCCTTTCAAGGTACCCCCATTCCAACGGTGGAGAGTCAGTCCCATAGGGGTGGTCACAGGAAAGTTAAGCAGGAAAGAGAGATCAATCATAGACCTGTGAGCCCTGCACAGTTCCCACATTCCTAGTCTTAACTCTCTTATTCCATCAGAGGAGGTAAGCATGAAATATTCCTCCGTTGATCAGGCTATTGCTATTATCACACAGTTAGGACCTGGAGCGGCACTGTCTAAGGCAGATATCTCAAATGCCTTTAAGTTACTACCTATTTTGCCGACACTCTGGCAGTGGCACGGCATCAAGTGGAAGGACCAATACTACTTTTCCACGAAACTTACATTCGGTTCGAAGAGCAGCCCGTGGCTGTTCGACCAACTGGCTCAGGCCCTCCACTGGGTGTTAGAGAACAAGATTAACTGCGAATATGTCATCTTTTACCTGGATGATTTCCTACTAATCGAGAAGCCAGGGTTGGCTCCCCTAGGTCTGGAAAACTTTTGAGTTGTTTCTCCCAGTTAGGTGTCCCAGTATCCCCTAAGAAAGTTGAAGGACCTTCCACAGTCATTACTTTCCTTGGCATTGTTCTAGATTCTCAGGATATGTCAGCCAGGTTGCCGATGGATAAGCTAGTCAGGATCTGGGAAGTCATTCATAGGTTCTCAGTTACAACTGTGGTCACTAAGGCTGATTTACAGTCGTTGATGGGCATGTTGAATTTTGCCATGAGGATCATTCTGCAAGGCAGGTTGTTCGTGTCCCATTTGTTGGTTCTACTCTCCACCGCTCCAGACCAAGACAGCCCAGTATGCCTGGATAGTCAGCCTTAGCTGATTTACACATGTGGGACCATTTCCTTAGTCAGTGGAATGTGGTGTCCTTGTTTATCACTGAGCTGTCTAGCCAGTCTCCGATAATCTTCTCGGACGCTGCAGCTAGTACAGGTTTTGCAGCAATTTTTTCATCCACTGGGTCGCAGGTGAGTGGCCAGTCGAGGTAACACAGATCCCGGGTTTTCTGCAAACCTCAGCGCTCTTCGAGCTGTACCCCATAGTGGCAGCCGCTTATATTTGGGGTAACAGTTGGATGAATCTTACTGTGTTGTTTGTGACGGACAACTCAGCGGTGGTTGATATTCTGTCTAGTGGCTGGTCAAAATCGTCACATGTCATGTGTCTCATGAGGCGTTTAGTGCAGCTTTCCTTACAACATAATTTCCGTTTTACTAGTACACATGTGCCAGGTTCTCAGAATGTGGCGGCAGACGCTTTGTCGAGGGCTAATTTCTCCCTTTTTTCGCAGGTAATGCCAGAAGCAGATGATACAGGCGCAACAGTCCCTCCTCACAAGTCGTTAGTGCTGGTTTGAATAGTCACTTGGCTACTGCTCATGCCCTGTTAGCTAAGTCACTTTCTCCGACTACGGCTAGGGCATACCACACTGGGTGGTGCGTGTATTGCAAGTTCCAGCTTTGTGGAGTATTTTCTCGCTTTCATTGGTTACTGCCACTCGGAACTTAAGTTGTCCCATAACATGGTGAAATCCTACCTTGCGGGGGTGCAACATTTCCTTTCTGTGACTCATCCAGAACAAGGTTCTTTGTTTTCCGTTCACCCGGTCAAGGCTGTGCTGAGGGGTTTGAGCAGGTGTGGCCCAAGAGGCCAGGTACGCAGACGAGCCATCACGGGTCAGCCTTTCCGTGGATTATCCGATGTGCTGGACAAGAACCCTTTTGGGTTTCTTCCCAGCTTGGTGCTTAAAGCTGCCATTTATCTGGCCTTTACGGTTTCCTGAGGCCTGGTGAGTTTACTTGTCCTCCCAGTAGTAACAAGTTCATCACAGTTAGTCAACTGGTTCTGAATCCTGACAGAACACCGCACAGATGGGTCCGCCAACTCCAGTTTCCTATTTACTAACGTCTCACCGGTGGAGCCCTGTCAGGTTTCTTCAGCAGTTGCAGACTACTCTAGCGGATCGTATGCCAGATAGTCCACTACTGCCTTTTGGTGGACAGCCACTTACCACTCTCTAGTTTGTATCCCATATACGCACCCTAGTTGCAGGTCTGCGTGGCGACCCTGCATCGATCTCAGCGCACTTGTTCCATATAGGGGCGGCGTCCGCGGCCTCAAAAAATCAGGTACCGGCGCACGTCATTCAGAAGTTGGGGCGCTGGCGTTCCTCGTGCTTCAGTCGTTACATACCTCACCCTAAAACAGAAATGTCACTTGCTTTTCAAAGTTTGGTTTTGTAATTATGTTGTAATAAATATGATTTAATTTTGTAGCAGGACTTGACACCTACCACACTGCCACAAGTGTAAAGGCCGATTCATTGGCCTGTGTTTGTGGGAGGCGCGCCACTGCCTTCATTAACGGCCAGCATTCCTCCCACTTTGAACATCGTTCGGCGTCTCCCCTCCCACCCGCCCTTTTTATCATTACTCATGGAGGGGATGCTCTCTTTCAGGCAGTTGCAGCACAACTCTTACCACTTAGGGGTAGGGCCGTCTCAGGTGGGTTAGGGGACATTCCCTTTGGGAACCACGACCACAAGTACTTTATACCACACTATGCTTGATTGCCAGCAAACCTGCCTGACCTAAACCCTTAGAGAATCTATGGGGCATTGTCAAGAGGAAAATAAGACACCAGACCCATCAATGCAGACGAGGTAAAGGGCACTATCAAAGCAACCTGGGGTTCCATAACACCTCAGTAGAGTATTAATGCAGTAATTCATGCATAAGGAGCCCCCAAATATTCAGTGCATATGCTGGACATTAGAGATGAGAGAATGAATTGAATTGATCCGAATTTCAGGAAAAATTTGATTTGCCATGAATCCAAATTTCTTTGCACTTCGTGGTAATGAATCGGATTATTTTCTAAAATGTCTGCTACACATTACAAAGTAAAAGTAAGATGCTCAGGAATGTGATATAACTAGTATTGAGCGAACCCTGCTGGACTTTAGTTTTTTTTTAACCCGAACTTTGCTATAAAAGTTCAGGTTGAAGTTTGGTGTTGGGGCGTTTATTAAAGCATGATGAAAGGCTGCAGGGCAGCCAATTAACAAGCGTTTAAGATGTGTGCCCTTAGAAGCCATCACGGTCATGCCAACTAATGGCATGGCAATAATTGGCCAGTGCAGCATGCGACCCAGCCTCTATATAAGCTGCATGTCATGTAACACCGCACGTCATGTCAGCTCTTACCAGTGCAGGGATAGGAAGCAGGCTGCCGCTGTGACGGAGAGAGTAGGAAGGAATCTGAACTGGCTGTTAAATCTGTGACCTACAGCGTGTTTTTTTTTTGTGGGTGAAATGCAACATTTTTGTACCCCTGACACACAAAAATAATATTTAATCTGTCTGTTAGTTAGTTGGGCATCGGCGACCAGTTTTTGCAAGTGCAGTGCCCCTGCGCTGCATATCTGACAGGGAAATAAATTCAGTAAATCCATCAGTTAGATTGTGGGGTGAAATATACACATTTTTCGCTGTAACATACTGCTACGCTGCATATCTGACAAGGAAATAAATTCAGTACATCCATCTGTTAAATTGTGGGGTGACATATTCACATTTTTTGCTATAAAAACCCCTGCGCTGCATATCTGACAGGGAAATAAATTCAGTAAATTTGTCTGTTACATTGTTGGGTGTCATATACACATTTTTTGCAGAGGATACAGACGATACACCTCCCACAGAGGACAGCTTGTCGTTGCCTCTGGGCAGCCAGGCACACATGAGTGACTACATGCTGCAGTGCCTGCACAACGACCGCAGAGTTGCCCACATTCTAACTAGTGCTGATTACTGGGTGGCCACCCTGCTGGATACCCGTTACAAAGACAACGTGACGTCCTGACTTCTATCACTGCAGTGTGATCAGAAGATGCGTGACTACAAGCATGCTGATGGCATATCCACCTGACACCAGGGTCTCAGTCAAAGCACAAGGCGAAGGCAGAGGAGGTTGTAGAGGTTGCCAACGCAGCTGGGGCACCGCCAACACCTCATAAGGCAGGGTTAGCATGGCCGAAATGTGGAAAAGCTTTGTCACCATGCCACAACAACCAGCACCACTAGCTGATATGGAACCTCTTAACAGTATGTGTGCACACGCCTAAACGTACTGATTGATGGTTCAGCTCCATTCAAATTCTGGGTCTCCAAATTGGGCACATGGTCTGAGCTTTCCCTATACGCCTTGGAGGTGTTGGCCTGCCCTGCAGCCAGTGTATTGTCTGAACGTGTGTTTAGCACAGCAGGGGGTGTGATCACAAACAAGCGCAGCCACCTGTCCACAGCCAATTTGGACAAGCTCACGTTCATTAAAATGAACCAGGCATTGGTCCCACAGAACTTGTCTGTACCCTGTGCAGAATTGACATATATATCGGCATTACCTAGCCATTGTCATACTCCAACGCACTTTCTTTGTTTTTCTTTTTTATATTTCCCAATGTTTTGGGATCTGCCCAAATTTATAAAAAAAAAGAAAACAAACAAAAGAAAAAACAAAAACAAAAAACAGTGTTGGCGACTACTACCTCCACCACCGCATCCACCTACAACTCCACGTCCACCGCCTCCTCAACCTCCTACTCCATATGGACCTCCTCCTCTAGATTATTATTTTTAATTCTTATGTATTTTATGTTATTTTAAGTCATTTCTCTATCCACATTTGTTTGCGGGGCAATTGTGCTGCTCTTACCCCCATTTTGCTGCCCTCTATCACTTTCCATGACTTTTTTAGAGCCATTTTAGTGCCCCAAAGTTCGGGTCTCCATTGACTACAATAGGGTTCTGGGTCAAGTTCGGTACTCGAACTTTGCGACGAATTTCATCCGAATCCGGTAAACCCGAATTTCCAGGTGTCCGCTCAACCCTAGATATAACCTATAATGCCATGCAGCAGGCCAATCAGCCATCCTCTATGATGCCACAGCCCTATAAAAACCTCATCCCGCCTGGTCTCCACCATTTTACTGTGATCTGTGCATAGGGAGAGATGTGAAATGCGCTAGGAACACTAGTTTCACTAAAGTTTCACTAAACTTTTATTTGAAAAAAATTGGACAATAAGAGTAAAGGGACAGTGTATGGCAAGGTGAAAGCATATAGAAACTTCAGGGACAGTGCAGGCTCAGTGTAATCGCCCTGTCCATCTTGGTCACCTGCTGGGCTATTCATACCTAATCTGTTCTGTTATCTATAGACTTACTGTGCATTAGACTCAGTATCAACAGGCGTTCTAAAATATACGGTAGCCATGTTAATCTTCATCTGCTCTGCCATTTTATAATTAAGCTGTTCTGTTATACATAGAATTACTCTGCATCAGACCAAGCATCAACAGAGTTGTCGGATCGATTAATTCAAGTTATATTAATCACATTGCGATTTCAACTTACAGCTGGGTTTATAATGGGTCAGCTTGCTAGAATGAACGAAGTTAACGAATATGGAATATAGCAGCAGTGCTAAGTTGAATTCGCAATGCGATTAATTTAACTTGAAGTAATCGCATTGCGATTTCAACTTAGCACTGCTGCTATATTCCATATTCGTTAATTCTAGCCTATGTAAGATAGCAGTGCTAAGTTGTAATCGCAATGCGATTAATATAACTTGAATTAATCGCATTGCGATTTTAACGTAATTCCTCAAATCCGACAGTACATTTTAGTATATGGAGACGTTCCCATGCTGAATGGGGACGCTCCATGAGCACAGAAGTCGGCAGAAGCGGCAACAGGCACTGACTAGAGCAGCCAGGAAGCCTGGAATCCTCAGGACAGGTAAGAACTACTTTTGGGAAATGGGAAAGAAAAAAATATAACTAAAAAAAAAAAACGAATATTCGAAATAGCGAATTTATAGCGCTATATTCGAAATATTCACGAATTAGCGAAGTGCCGATATTCGCTAAAAAAATTCGCTATTCAAATATTCGCGCTCAACACTATTCTCTGGGGGGCCATCCGGACAGCAGTTCGACTGGAGGGCCAGTGATTGGGTTTCCCTCGGTCGGCAGTAGTGGCAAGGTAGTTGGGGCGCAGGATTTGGGCTGGGGTGCTACCTGAGGTAAATTGTTTTGTGAGGCAGGATGTGGCACCTGACGTGTTAGTGCTTGAGGTGGGAGGAATTGATATGACAGCACGGCCATTGTGGGAATTACTTCGGGATATGACTTTTGACCTGTGGCGGATAGGTGCTTTGGTTCTGGGTAGTGTTGAGCAAACAGTTCGAGCATAGTTCGGTTCGTACCGAATTTTGGGGTGTTCGGGACACGGACCCGGACCCGACCATTTTCAAAAAAGTTTGGGTTCGGGTCCGTTGCTCGGCGATTTCTTCCCGCTTTTTGAAGGGCTGCACAGCAGCCAATCAGCTAGCGTTTTACTTCTTGCCCTGAAAAGCCATTACAGCCATGCCTACTAATAGCATGGCTGTGATTGGCCAAGTGCAGCATGTGACCCAGGCTCTATTTAAGCTGGAGTCACGTAGCGCCGCACGTCACACTGCTCTGATTAGTGTAGGAAGAGGACGCAGCTTCTGTGAGGGCAAGATTAGGCAGGGAAAAGTCAGCAACAGCACCTAGTGAACTGATCGATCTACAGCTCTGAATGATTCAACTTCTGCTAGTTAATTGCTCACTGGTTTTTAGGCTGCACAGAGCGTTTTTCTGTCACTTTTTTCTGGGTTGACCATTTTGTGACTTGTGGTGCACCAGAACAAGCTGCCACCAAGTCCATGAATCCTTCAATATTATTTTTTTTTTTTTGCTATATCCAACATCAGGGGCTTGGCTGTGCTTATTGTCATCCCTAGAAACTCAGGATAGCAATTTCTATATTTTATTAAGGGGTTAAATACAATTGCCAAAACACCAATCCCCTAAATCTGGTGTTCCAGCTTTGGCTAGCCAAGTGTAATACTGTCTGCTGTCTGGCAAAGGAGAGATTATTTTCTGTGGTGAAATTCAATAGCCAAAATAGCAATCCCCTAAATCTGGTGTCCCAGCACTGGCTGGCAAAATATAATAGTGTCTGCCAAAACATATATTATGTTCTGGGGTGAAATTCAATTGCCAAAATAGCAATACACCGAATCTGGTGTCAAAGCTTTTGCAGGCCATGTGTTAATCTGTCCGTAAAACTGTATATTTTGTTCTGGGGTAAAATTCAATTGCCAATATAGCAATACCCTGAATCTGGTGTTCCAGCTGTTGCAGGCCAAGTGTTAATCTGTCCGTAAAAGGGTATATTTTTTTCTGGGGTGAAATTCAATTTCCAAAATAGCAATACCCTGAATCTGGTGTCTCAGCACTGGCTGGCAAAGTATAATAGTGTCTGCCAAAACATATATTATGTTCTGGGGTGAAATTCAATTGCCAAAATAGCAATACACCGAATCTGGTGTCAAAGCTTTTGCAGGCCATGTGTTAATCTGTCCGTAAAAGGGTATATTTTGTTGTGGGGTGAAATTCAATTGCCAATATAGCAATACCCTGAATCTGGTGTCCCAGCTATTGCAGGCCAAGTGTTAATCTGTCCGTAAAAGGGTATATTTTGTTGTGGGGTGAAATTCAATTGCCAATATAGCAATACCCTGAATCTGGTGTTCCAAATGTTGCAGGCCAAGTGTTAATCTGTCCGTAAAAGGGTATATTTTGTTCTATGGTGAAATTCAATTGCCAAAATAGCAATACCCTTAATCTGGTGTCCCTGCGCTGGCTGGAAAAGTATAATAGTGTCTGCCAAAACATATATTTTGTTCTGGGGTGAAATTCAATTACCAAACTAGCAATACCCTTAATCTGGTGTCCCAGCTGTTGCAGGCCAAGTATTAATCTGTCCGTAAAAGGGTATATTTTGTTCAGGGGTGAAATTCAATTGACAATATAGCAATACCCTGAATCTGGTGTTCCAGCTGTTACAGGCCAAGTGTTAATCTGTCCGTAAAAGGGTATATTTTGTTCTGGGGTGAAATTCAATAGCCAAAATAGCAATACCATGAATCTGGTGTTCCAGCTGTTGCAGACCAAGTGTTAATCTGTCCGTAAAAGGGTATATTACACTCAAGGTGTATATACAAGTGCTGAGAGGGTCATCCTCAATAACTTCACACTCTACCGTGCATCTCCTATTGTATTTCTGTCCGTTAAAGGGTATATTACACAAAGTGTTAAAATACAATTGCTGAAGGCATAATCCTACATATTTTTCCACACTGTACTGTGCATCTCCAAGTGTAAATCTGTCCATAAAAGGATACCTTTCATCCAGGGCCTAAATACTAGCCCTAAAAGACATATTCCCCTAAATCAGTGGTTACTGCTGTGCCTGGATTACTGTAATACGCTACATAAATACATAGGCAGATAGTGTCAGGTGCCTGTAAAAAAAGGCCTGAATTTGAAATCAATACATTGGGCCAAATATTTTTTATTATTGTGGTGCTTGGTGAACGGTAACAATGAAAACATCCAGTAAGGGACGCGGACGCGGCCGTGGTGGAGTTAGTGGACCCTCTGGTGCTGGGAGAGGACATGGCCATTCTGCCACAGCCACAAATCCTAGTAAACCAACAACCTCAGGTTCCAGTACCTGCCAGAATTTACAGCGATATTTGGTGGGGGGTCCCAATGCCTTTCTAAGGATGGTAAGGCCTGAACAAGTACAGGCTCTAGTCAATTGGGTGGCTGACAGTGGATCCAGCATGTTCACAACATTATCTCCCACCCAGTCTTCTGCAAAAAGTGCACAGGTGGCACCTGAAAACCAAGCCCATCTGTCTGTCACATCACCCCCATGCATATCAGGGAAACTGTTAGAGCCTCAAGTTATACAGCAGTCTCATATGCTGTTTGAAGACTCTGCTGGCAGGGTTTCCCAAGAAAATCCACCTAGCCCTTCCCCAGTGGTGGAAGACATAGAATGCACTGATGCACAACCACTGATATTTCCTGATGATGAGGACATGGGAATACCACCTAATCGGGGTCCGCACGTCTCTGATGATGACGAAACACAGGTGCCAACTGCTGCATCTTTCTGCAGTGTGCAGACCGAACAGGAGGTCAGGGAGGAAGACTGTGTGGAAGACGATGCAGGGGACGATGAGGTCCTAGACCCCAAATTGTATGAAGATTGTGCCACTGACTTTCATAGTTCAGAGGAAGAGGCAGTGGTGAGACTGAGCCAACAGCGTAGCAAAAGAGGGAGCAGGGGGCAAAACCAGAACAGCCGCCGCCAAGAGAGTTCGCCTGCTACTGGCCACCGCCACCAGGGACCGAGCACCCCAAAGGCAGCTTCAAGGAGTTTATTGGCATGGCACTCCTTTAAACAATGTGCTGACGAAAAGACCCGAGTGGTTTGCACGCTGTGCCATCAGAGCCTGAAGCGAGGCATTAACGTTCTGAACCTTAGCACAACCTGCATGACCAGGCATCTACATGCAAAGCATGAACTGCAGTGGAGTAAACACCTTAAAAGCAAGGAACTCACCCTGGCTCCCCCTGCTCCCTCTTCTGCTGCTGCCTCCGCCTCTTCCTCCGCCTCGGGAGGAATGTTGGCACCTGCCACCCACCAAACAGAGGATGTGCCATCGACACCACCACCTGCGTCACCAAGCATCTCCACCATGTCACAAGGCAGCGTTCAGCTCTCCATCTCACAAACCTTGTAGAAAAAGCGTAATATCCCACCTAGCCACCCTCGAGCCCTGGGCCTGAATGCCAGCATTTCTAAACTACTGGCCTTTGAAATGCTGTTATTCAGGCTGGCTTACACAGACAGCATCAAACAGCTGATGTCCATGGCTGTCCCACAGTATGTTGTTCCCAGCCGCCACTACTTCTCCAAGACAACCGTGCCTTCCCTGCACAACCAAGTATCCGATAAAATCAAGTGTGCACTGCGCAACGCCATCTGTGGCAAGGTCCACCTAACCACAGATACGTGGACCAGTAAGCACGGCCAGGGAAGCTATATCTCTCTAACTGCACACTGGGTAAATGTAGTGGTGGCTGGGCCCCAGGCGGAGAGTTCCTTGGCGCACGTCCTTCCGCCGCCAAGGATTGCAGGGCATCATTCTTTGCCTCCTGTAGCCTCCTCCTCCTACTCGGCCTAATCCTCCTCTGCTTCCACCAGCTCATCCAGTCAGCCACACACCTTCACCACCAACTTCAGCACAGCCCGAGGTAAATGGCAGCAGGCCATTCTGAAACTCGTATGTTTGGGGGACAGGCCCGACACCGCGCAGGAGTTGTGGCGGAGTATTGAACAACAGACCGACGAGTGGTTTCTGACGGTGGGCCTCAAGTCCGGCCTGGTGGTGTGCGATAATGGATGAAATCTCGTCGCAGCTCTGGGACTAGCCGGTTTGACGCACATCCCTTGCCTGGCGCATTTGCTGAATTTGGTGGTGCAGAAGTTCATTCACAACTGCCCCAAAATGTCAGAGCTGCTGCATAAAGTGCGAGCCGTCTGTGCTCGCTTACGGTGTTCACATCCTGCCGCTGCTCGTCTGTCTGCTCTACAGCGTAACTTTGGCCTTCCCGCTCACCGCCTCATATGCGATGTGCCCACCAGGTGGAACTCCACCTTGCACATGCTGGAGAGACTGGGCGAGCAGCAGCAGGCCATAGTGGAGTTTCAGCTGCAGCATGCACTCGTCAGTCGCACTGCGGAACAGCACCACTTCACCACCAATGATTGGGCCTCCATGCGAGACCTGTGTGCCCTGTTGCGCTGTTTCGAGTACTCCACCAACATGGCCAGTGGTGATGACACCATTATCAGCGTTACAATACCACTTCTATGTCTCCTTGAGAAAACGCTTAGGGCGATGATGGAAGAGGAGGTGGCCCAGGAGGAGGAGGAGGAGGATGAGGGGTCATTTTTAGCACTTTCAGGCCAGTCTTTTAGAAGTGGCTCAGAGGGAGGTTTTTTGTAACAGCAGAAGCCAGGTACAAATGTGACCAGCCAGAGCCCACTACTGGAGGACGAGGAGAATGAGGCGGAGGTGGAGGAGGATGAGGATGAAGCAGGTTCACAGCGGGGTGGCACCCGACACAGCTCAGGCACATCACTGGTGCGTGGCTGGGGGGATACAGAGGACGATGACCATACGCCTCCCACAGAGGACAGCTTGTCCTTACCTCTGGGGAGCCTGGCACACATGAGCGACTACATGCTGCATTGTCTGCGCAACAACAGCAGAGTTGCCTACATTTTAACGTGTGCGGACTACTGGGTGGCCACCCTGCTGGATCCCCGTTACAAAGACAATGTGCCCACCTTACTTCCTGCACTGGAGCGTGATAGGAAGATGCGCGAGTACAAGCGAACGCTGGTAGACGCGCTCCTGAGAGCATTCCCAATTGTCACAGGGGAACAGGTGTAAGCCCAAGGCGAAGGCAGAGGAGGAGCAAGAGGTCGACAATGCAGCTGTGTCACGGCCAGCTCCTCTGAGGGCAGGGTTAGCATGGCAGAAATGTGGAAAAGTTTTGTCTCCGTGCCACAGCTAACTGCACCACCACATGATACGGAACGTGTTAGCAGGAGGTAGCATTTCACTAACATGGTTGAACAGTACGTCTGCATACCCCTCCACGTACTGACCGATGGTTCGGCCCCATTCAACTTCTGGGTCTCCAAATTTTCCACGTAGCCAGAGTTAGCATTTTATGCCTTGGAGGTGCTGGCCTCCCCGGCATCCAGAGTTTTGTCTGAACGTGTATTCAGCACGGCAGGGGGCATCATTACTGACAATCGCAGCCGCCTGTCCACAGCCAACGTGGACAAGCTGACGTTCATAAAAATGAACCAGGCATGGATCCCACAGGACTTGTCCCTCCCTTGTGCAGAATAGACATTTATAACTGCCTCCCCCTCAACCATGTATTCTTGTACTCCTTGGCACTTCTTTATTGAATCCTCATTTTTTTTTAACTTTACCATGATCTTGCGGTGCAACCAAAAGTTGAATGAACCTTTCCTCAATCTGGGCGCCGGGGCCTAAATAACTGAAAGTGGCCTGTTACAATGGTGGGTGACATGAAGCCTGAACCTCTGCCATGCGACCCCTCTCCTCTGTCTGGGTGCCGTGGGATAAATATCTGGAAGTGGCCCTTTCCAGTGGTGGATGATATGACGCCTTATTCCTTGCTGTGGGACCTCTCTCCTCTGTCTGGGTGCTGGGGTCTAAATATCTGGAAGTGGCCTTCTCCAGTGGTGGGTGATATGACGCCTTATTCCTTGCTGTGGGACCTCTTTCCTTTGTCTGGGTGCTGGGGCCTAAATAACTGAAAGTGGCCTTCTCCAGTGGCGGGTGATATGACGCCTTATTCCTTGCTGTGGGACCTCTCTCCTCTGTCTGGGTGCTGGGGCCTAAATATCTGGAAGTGGCCTTCTCTAGTGGTGGGTGATATGACGCCTTATTCCTTGCTGTGGGACCTCTCTCCTTTGTCTGGATGCTGGGACCTAAATATCTGGAGGTGGCCTTCTCCAGTGGTGGGTGATATGACGCCTTATTCCTTGCTGTGGGACCTCTCTCCTATGTCTGGGTGCTGGGGCCGAAAAAACTGACAGTGGCCTTCTCCAGTGGTGGGTGATATGACGCCTTATTCCTTGCTGTGGGACCTCTCTCCTCTGTCTGGTTGCTGGGGCCGAAATAACTGAAAGTGGCCTTCTACAGTGGTGGGTGATATGACGCATGATTCCTTGCTGTGGGACCTCTCTCCTCTGTCTGGGTGCTGGGGCCTCAATAACTGAATGTGGCCTTCTCCAGTGGTGGGTGATATGATGCCTTATTCCTTGCTGTGGGACCTCTCTCCTCTGTCTGTGTGCTGGGGCCGAAATAACTGAAAGTGGCCTTCTCCAGTGGTGGGTGATATGACACATGATTCGTTGCAGTGGGACCTCTCTCCTCTGTCTGGGTTCTGGGGCCTAAATAACTGAAAGTGGCCTTCTCCAGTGGCGGGTGATATGACGCCTTATTCCTTGCTGTGGGACCTCTGTCCTCTGTCTGGGTGCTGGGGCCTAAATAACTGAAAGTGGCCTTCTCCAGTGGTGGGTGATATGACGCATGAGTCTCTGCTATGGGACCTCTCTCCAATTGATATTGGTTAAACTTTATTTATTTTATTTTTATTAATTTCCCTATCTACATTTGTTTGCAGGGCATTTACCTACATTTTGCTGCTTTTTGCAACCCTCTAGCCCTTTCCTGGACTATTTTACAGCCTTTTTAGCGCCCAAAAGTTTGGGTCCCCATTGACTTCAATGGGGTTCGGGTTCGGGATAAAGTTCGGATCCCAAACCCGAACATTTTCGGGAAGTTCGGCCGAACTTCTCGAACCCGAACATCCAGGTGTTCGCTCATCTCTAGTTCCGGGGTTCGGGACAGTTTAGTCCAATATGGTCCCAAGGAGGATTTGGAGGGACGACAGATCCATGGAGGGCCTGAATAGGGCGAGGATTACTGGGAACAGGGAAATGGGTCGTTATGGCCAGGAATGAGGCAATAGTAGTAAGGCATGTCGAGCTTTAGAAAGGTGTGAGGGTTTTTTGGAGGGCCGATGGGTGGATTTGCATGCAGTTGGTTTGGATTGGTGGGGGTTTTGGCATTGCAGGAAGGGATTGAGACGGCTCTGATTTTGTGGAGGGGCGCACAGGCTTAAGAGTTCAAGTATGTGCACATGTGGCGGGGGGAGGTCCTTGAAGTTTTTTATATTCACTGGGGAGGATGATGGGAGGGCTCCTTGGTCGGGGCTGGACTCCCGATAGTGGCAAAATTAAACGGGGCCATTCAGTGGTGCTTCTGAGCTGGTGGGCAACGGCTGGAGGCAAAATAGCTTACCCCAGTGGGTAATAGGCAGTTATTTGGGGCTTCAAGGACCTCCTCCTGGGTGGAGGTATCAGTTAATGGTTATGTGGTATTTATACTTGGACAATTCATTCCAGCTTGGTGTCTGAGTCTTTATTGCAGGTGCAGGTATTCTGTATAGTTGAGGCTGGAAATATATCGGTGGGTCTTGGGAGCAACTGTGAGGCAGGTATAAGTATAGGCAGGTTAGGTATGTATGCAGGGGTCGAACGAAAGGTAACCAATACCCCCGTCAAGTCATGGCCGGACTGGGGGGCAGGGCCTTTAGGGGAGGCCAGCATGACGGGGGGTTTGGTTCAGGGAGACCCCAGGGAGTTTGGATAGGTTAGGCTAATTAAAGGGGTGGGTCTGAGGACCCCCTGGTGGGTAGGGATTGGCCATGTTAGTTATGAGGGCAGGAACCAAGGGGCTAAAAGTTGGAATCAGTGTGAAAAATGGGCCATTTTGGGCGATTAGAGGAAGCTCCCATCCACCTGACCCTGTTTATTGGCAGTGGGCAGGGGGTTGTTAGTTTAATTCGGAGTTCTGGATTAGAAAGGAGAGGCTGATGGTGTAGGAAGCTTCGGGAGGTGGTAAATTTTGTCACGGCGGCTATGGCGGGGGGGAGGTCCTTGAAGTTGGTTATATTCACTGGTGAGGATGATGGGAGGGCTTCTTGGTCGGGGCTGAACTCCCGGTAGTGGCAAAATTAAACGGGGACATTCAGTGGTGCTTCTGAGCTGGTGGGCAATGGCTGGAGGCAAAATGGCTTACCCCAGTGGGGTAATTGGCAGTTATTTGGGGCTTCAAGGACCTACTCCTGGGTGGAGTTACCAGTTAATGGTTATGTGGTATTTATACTTCTTGTATGTTAATTAAACGGCTGCTGTGGCCGATTCATTCCAGCTTGGTGTCTGAGTCTTTATTGCAGGTGCAGGGATTCGGTATAGTTGAGACTGGAAATATATCGGTGGGTCTTTGGGGCAACTGTGAGGCAGGTATGTATGCATGGGTCGAACGAAAGGTAACCAATACCCCCGTCATGGAATGGTTGACCCGCTTTTCAACATTATCTCAAATGACAACAGATTCACACAGCCAGGAATCAGTGGGTTCCTGAACCTGCCTCTTGATGTTTCAGCTCCTTCTGCTAGCCAAGTAAGTTATGCTGCTGGTTCTGCTCTTCTTTTCAGCAACGATGAGCTTTGTGAGAAAAGTCAGGAGTCACAGGCCAGCACAGACTTGGAGGAGAGGTCTGCTGTGGACTCCTCTAGGCGTGCAACTACTGCTGATGACAGTAGAGTGGGAGCACATGTTGTGAGAGGTCAGGGACGTGTGCAAGAGACTGGTGAGGGTGACACAAAATGGAAGCAATGGGAGATCTGCAGCCAAATGCAGGAGGGGTACACTGTCTGCTACTCGGGAGACTACCTGGGAGGAACACACTAGCAGTGCAGAGGTTTATCAAAGCAGCGGGAAGGTAGGAAGGCATCCCGCAGTGGTGGAGGGAAAATTCTATACTTGGCAATGTGGAAATTTTTCACCAAGTTGCTGGGGGACGTTAGCATGGCGGTATGCAAAATGTGGACAGAAGGTGAGGTGTGGCCATGGAGCTTATGTTGGCATGACAGCCCTGCATCAACACTTGGAGCATCACCATAAAGTGAAGGGGGAAAACTGTGCCTCTCATTTAGTCTTACAGCCTGATGCATCAAGCGCTGCATCTCCCACCAGCCCACACCTCCTCTCTAGCAGTCAGGGCTCGAGAACATCAGCAGAAGGAAGCAGTCATTCCTTCCCATCGATTTCTATGTCTTCTATTGCTCCTGATGCTCCTCTTCCTCGTCACTTGATCATCAAGGTGATTGCAAAAATCCAACAGTACACGCACACATATCCAATGGCGCAGAAGCTGAATCTGCACCTTGCCAAGTTGCTGGTACTACAGTCCCTCGCTCAATTTTATGTCCACCTGAGCCCTGAGGAGAATGAACACAGTGGTGGAGGATGAGGACGAGGAGGTGGACATAAATGCCCAGGAATTTGATACACAACTTGATCGTTAATTAACAGGAGAGGGGCAGGAGGAGCTGGGGGGCGATGACTCAGATGATGCAGAAGATGACCCCGACACACAGTGACCGTATGCAATGAAGATGGAGTTAGGGAAGCCCTCCAAGTCCCATGTGCTAATGGCCAGATACATGCTGTCATGTTTGTGCAGTGACAGCTGCATTCTCATGATTCAGCAGAGAGATGACTACTGGCTATCCCCATTGTTAGACCCTCGCTATTGTTCAAAAATGGGGCCACTTATTAAAATTTCTGAGAGGGATGCAAAAATGGACTACTATAGAGACATGCTATGTAGTCAGGTGGTTGCTACTAGTGAAGAGTGGCAGGGTCAATATTCGAATTCGCAATATTTCGCAAATATGTGGTAGAATATTCGTCATATATTCGTGAATATTCATATTCGAGACTATTCTATTGATTGCAAAAAATCAGCAATGTAATATTCGCGAAATGCTAATATTCTAAAATAAAAAGTGCTATATATTCATTTTTTAGAATATTTGTCATTTTTTTTCCATCTGAAGTCATGATTCCTCCCTGCTTAAGTTGCTTGTGGGCCAATGACTGTTCACATTAATTGGAAAAAATTGGAAAAAATTACAAATATTCCACGAATAGCATTATATTCTATTATGTGAATATTACATTGCCGATTTATCGCATAAGAGATAATAAATTAAATAATGAAGAATATAATAATACAGACTACAATATTGCAGCCTTCTCACATTGGCCCGCAAGCAAGAAGCAGGCAGGTATACTAGGATATGAGTTTATGCTACATATGAGCACCATCGCCCGTCCTCAATAAGGTGGGGACCCTCTGTGCTCCTCTGTGCTCACATTCCAGTGCCATGACTGTTGGGTGTGTGTGTGCCATATGCAGAAACTTTAGCCTGAAGTCTATGGTGAGCAGTTTTCTTCTACTGCCTACTGAAGAAACCCCCCAGCAGCAGCAGCAGGACATGCAGCAGAACCTCCACCTGCAGGTTGTGGTATACTTCGACTGCATCCTGTCGCCCAAGATCCCCTGGACCACTGGGCATACAAACTTGAAGGGTGGCCGCAACTGGCCAGGTCTTCCATGGTCATTCAGTGTGGCTGGGGACATAGTTAGCCCTAAGAGAACTCGTCTTTTCTCCCAAAATGTTGAGACTAACTTTCATAAAGATGAATCAGGCGTGGGGTAACCCAGATTTCCAGATGCCAGTGCGTGATGCTAATAAATAAATCATTCTGCCACTAATGATCCCACTGTAGTGTGCTGCCACACCAGAATGTTCTGCAAAATGGGCCGTTACTTCTGGTCACATGCTGCTGCCTTTACTGCATACTGGATATGCATGGCACTGTGTCTTACTATCACACTGCTGTTTTGGGGTTCTGCTACTACTAGTGTTGAGCACGAATATTCAAATTCGAATTTTTATCGTGAATATCGCAACTTCGATAATTCACGAATATTGCGAATATATCGCTATATATTCGCAATTTCGAATATTCGTTTTTTGTTTTTTTTTGTTTTTTTTTTGGTTAATTCTTGTTGCTCTCTGGTTGTCTTCCCAGTTCCCACTTCCCAAAAGCTGTTCTTACCTGTCCGGATTATTCCTGGCTCCCTGCCCGCTTCAGTCAATGCCTGTTGCCGCTTCTGCCGACTTCCCGTGTGCATGGAGCGTCCCCATCCCTATGGGAACGCCTCCATGCTAAAATGTACTGTTGGATGTTAGAATCACGATCTCACAAATTTGACAAAGTTGTAATCGCAATGCGATTAATATAACCTGAATTATTCGCATTGCGATATTCGTTCTATTCTAGCAATACAAACATTAGGAACTTAGCTCTAAGATCAATTCGCAACACGAGTATATGTTCACCTCGGGAATGAAACTTAGAGCTAGCTGAGTTCCTAATGGTTGTATTGCTAGAATATAACGAAGATTGAGAATATAGTGCTATATTCGTGAATTCGAGATATTCTCAATCTTCGTTATATTCCAGCAATACAACCATTAGGAACTCAGCTCTAAGTTTCATTCGCGAGGCGAACATATACTCGCTAATGGTTGTATTACTAGAATTGAACGAAGATTGAGAATATAGTGCTATATTCGTGTGATATTCGTTATCTTTGTCAATTCTAGCAATACAAGTTAACCATTAGGAACTCAACTGGGGGGCATGGCCAGATGCCGGGCAGGAAAGACGCTCTGTTAGTGAGCTCTGCAGGATTCCCACCAAGCGGCACAAAGCATAGCAGCTATACTGATCCCAGCTGCCCCAATTTTCTCCCACTCCTCCCTGAACCTTCACAGTACACCCCGATGATGACGAGGGGTAAAAAGAAGGGAGCGGCACCTCAGAAGATGACGTCCTTCTTCCCTCCTGCTCCAGGATAGAGGCAAGATGGCGCCGGCACACATGGCAGAGAAGCAGCAGCAGCGCGGGCTTCTCCTCAGGAGCGCAGCCCACAGCCTCAGCGCTTATCAGAAGAGGGCAGCCCGAGGTCCCCAGACCTTCCCTCTTCACAAGATCGCCACATCCATGATAGGGTGAGTGACTCTTCACCCTACAAAGCTGCCTGTGTAATAGACTCTCCTCTCTCCCAGCCTCCTGCCACCATATCGATTCCAATCATGCAGGACATGCTCCTTGATCTTAAAAGATCTATCCATAATGATTTCAAAGAAACAATAACCATCATACATGCGGATATAGTCTCCATAGGGGAAAGGACTGCCCATTTGGAAGAAAAAATGGAAGAATTTGTTTCTGCTCACAATTCACTAGTAGACAGCCATAATCTAGTTGAAGATGAGCTAGCTGCCATTAAGTTAAAAATTGCGGACTTAGAGGACCGTTCTAGAAGAAATAACGTTCGTTTTAGAAATGTTCCAGAGTCTGTGGATGATTCTCAACTTCATGATTTCCTAATAGATCTGCTTTCAGCGTATCTGCCAGAGGCTACGGGTGCGGATTTAATTATCGACAGGGCGCATAGGGTGCCCAAACCAAAATCTCTGCCTTCCTCGGTTCCAAGAGACGTACTAGCTAGAATTCATTTTTTTCACATAAAGGAAGCACTCATGAGAGCTTCTCAGAAAGGAACTGATACGCTTCCTGAAAGATTTAAAATAGTATTGCTTTTTACAGACCTATCCGCTGCTACTCTTTCTAAAAGAAGGGAATTTCAAGCTTATACAAAGATTCTCCGTGATAATCATATACCATACAAGTGGGGTTACAGTTGGTAGTGCGTTTTCAAAATACAACACATGTGATGAATACCCCTCAAGACCTGGCTGATGCGTGCTCAAAATGGAACATTTCCTTACCACAAGAGGGCAGTGCAGGACTTCCTAAACCGCCTTCTCCAAGCTCTTCGCCTCCCAAGAAGAAGCATTCACCCCTTGCTCAGGAGTGGTTCAAAGTTGGATGACTGTTTGTTTGCTGTATCATTCCTTTATTTCTAATCCAATAACATTTCGTGGGGCTCCACGGATCCATGGTTGATTACCTACTGTTGTTCTAGTGTATTCCTTGCCTAGATCCCTACTGTTTTATTCACCCCCCCTCTAGCGGTCATATCGCTTACAACTCTCCTATACCCCTAGTTACACTGAACTAGGGCAGACTGCAATGTTTGCTATGTTTCTTGAAGTTTGGTTTTTGTTTTTTTGTTTCTATTTGTCTTTGAGATGCTGCCGGGTATGTCTCATAAGTAACTCACACGAATCAGTTCTCCTGGACGCCTTGACTGTCTTGATGATCCCTTCCTTTGCATCTGCAAAATGTGGTAAAACCGTAATGGCATTTGTTATTAATGGGGTGATTTTCCTGGTGTGGGAGGGCGGTGGTTTGAGCTCTATCTGTATTCTTAAATATGGGACTAAAAATTTTCTCTGCTAATGTTAGAGGGCTTAACAGTCCATTTAAACGGTCCACCTTTTGGTCCGAAATTAAGAAACAAAAATGCGATATTTTTTGTATTCAGTTGTCCCATTTGAATGCAGAAGATGCGCACAGATTACACCATCCCTCCTTCCCACACCTTTTCTTTGCTCCAGCGGACAAAAAAAAGGCGGGGGTTATCATTGGATTTAAAAACTCAGTATTTTTTCAGTGTACAAATACTGTCGTAGATGACAAAGGTAGATACCTTATTATAGTGTGCGAAATCAATAACTCAAAATTTACTTTGGTCAACCTATATGCCCCAAATAACGATCAGCTTAGGTTTATTAAACGCACCATTGGGAAAGCTCAGGATGTTAAACAAGGTGCCCTCTTAATCTGCGGTGACTTTAATATGTGTCCGAACCTAACTATAGATAAAACCCCTGCCCCCCCCCCCCCCCTCAGCCAAAAAAAACTCAGCCCTTCAAGATTACTTATATCAGGAAGGTCTTTATGACACTTGGCGCACCTTACATGCTAATGAAAGAGATTATTCTTTTTACTCCCACATTCATAAATCTTATTCACGCATAGACCTTTTTGTCACTGACAAATGGCTATTGCAAAAGATTAGTGAAGTCTCCATTAGCAACATAACTTGGTCAGACCACGCTGTCTTATCCTTACATTTGGCTGATAGTTATAATCAGGGCTCTACATCTCCATGGAGATTAAATAACTCTCTCCTACAAAATTCCTCTGTTCGGGCGGACATAGAGAAATCTTTAAATTAATATTTCCATTTTAATGATAACTCCTCAGTCTCTGACCCCATCCTCTGGTGTGCACATAAGGCCTTCATTAGAGGTGTCTTCCTGAAACACGCTGCCATTATTAAAAAAGCTAAGACAAAAGTCCTAGACGCCCTTCTATCTGAAGTTCAGTCCTTGGAAAATCAATATAAATCACTCCTGGATCCTAAAATTGAAGCCAAATTAAGACAAGCCAGGCATTCCCTATACCTCCACCTTCATGATAAATATTTCATCTCTGTAAAACCAGAGCCAACCATTATTGGCATGGCAATAAAGCCTCAAAACTTCTTGCCAACAGGATTAAAAAAGAGAGAGTAAAATTAGAATTCCATATATATACAATAAATTAGGTCACAAAATCATAAATCCTAAAGACATTGCGGAGGAATTTGCCCATTACTATTCAGATCTCTATAATCTACACAATTCTCTAGACACCTTTCAGCCATCCGCTGACACTGTCGAGAAATTTTTGAAGGATATTTCTCTCCCTTCCCTATCCCCCGAGCAAAAACAAGTTCTCAACAAGCACATATCTCTGCAAGAGGTGCTTGATGCCATAAGATCTCTCAAACCTAACAAATCCCCTGGCCCTGACGGTCTCACAAATGAATATTTCAGATTATTATCCCCTATTCTCTCCCCTTACCTTGTGAGGATTTTCAATATCTTTGCTACCCAAGGGACTATTCCCAAAGACATGTTGCACGCACTAATTATCACCTTGCCTAAACCAGGTAAACCGACCGACTCGCCAGCTAATTTTAGGCCTATATCTTTACTTAATTCAGACGTGAAGATCTATGCAAAGATTCTAGCGGGCAGATTATCTGACATTTTACCCCATTTAATTGCTAATGATCAAATAGGATTTGTCCCTAATCGCCAGTCCTCGGATGGCACTAGAAGATTCATGGGTCTAATTGATTGGGCTCGGGCCTCTCGGACGCCTTCTCTGCTTTTATCTCTTGATGCGGAGAAGGCGTTCGATAGGGTTCACTGGCAATTTATACATATGGCTTTGCAAAAATTTGGGTTTGAAGGCTTTTATTTATCAGCTACAATGGCATTATACTCCAATCCGAGCGCGTCAGTGTATTCCTCTAGCTTCATATCTAATCCATTTGCAATTAGCAATGGTACACGTCAGGGCTGCCCAATGTCCCCCCTTATTTTTGCTCTGGTAATGGAACCCTTTGCTGAGCACATTAGGTCCTCCTCATTGATCCAGGGCTTAAAAATTGGTTCTCAAGACCATCGTATAGGGCTTTTTGCTGATGACGTTCTTCTCGTCACGTCTAACCCTATCGACTCTCTCCCAGCAATAAACGAAATCATTACCAGATTTAGTGAAGCCTCGTACTACAAAGTAAACTCTACTAAATCCCAAATGCTAAATATTGGACTTTCCCCAAAACCAAAAACGCTATTTCCAGAAACTTTAATTTTACGTGGTCACCTGATTCCTTAACATACCTAGGGATCCAATTAACTTCTTCTTCTAAAGATCTTTTTCGAGCTAATTATGTCCCTCTTCTAGACAAAATTAAAAATTCACTACAAAACCTCCGGCTTGATACGCTTTCATGGCTAGGTAGAATTGCTGCAATTAAAATGGTCATTTTGCCTAAAATATTATATGTCTTCCGTAACGTCCCTATAATGGTCCCCTCATACTTCCTAGGGAGACTACAATCCCTTATTAACTCATGCATTTGGAGGAATAAAAGACCTAGGGTAAAGGCAGACATTCTTTACATGTCGTCCGCTGCAGGCGGTCTCAATGTCCCGTGCATGAGGCACTACTACCGAGCATCAATTTTAGACCAACTCAGGTACTTAATGTCAGGTGACTCATCCAAAAATGGGTTCCCTTGGAATTATCTCTGTTACTTCCTTCCAGCATCCAAAATGTCTTAATTTCCATAGCTTCCTTTGGTGTTATACCCTCTACAAACTCTGCAACCTTGCAAGCTACATATAGGGTTTGGTATTCCCTGTCTAGACAAGACAAAAAGCTTCCCTCAAATATTAAAAATGCCTCTATTCAAGTCTGTGAAGTGGCTATCCCCGGTCTCAATATTCAAACATGGATGACGGCTGGCTTACAGTCTCTCTCCCAGCTATGGCACAATGACAAATTTGTCGATTTCTCTTATGTTCATGATACTTTTAGAATCTCTAATAAGGAGTTTTTCAAATTTTTGCAAATTAGACATCTGATTCACTCCTTAAATTTTCTTGATTACACTCCTAACAATTTGTCTCTTTTTGACTGGGTTTGCTACCCATTGGGTCCGAATAAGGGCATAACTAAAGGGTACCAACTCTTGAAAGACTCCTTGAATGACCCCTTATCACAAACTAAAAAGCTTTGGAGCAGTGATCTGGGTATATCTATTTCCGATACAGAATGGAAAGAGGCATATTCTACTACCCAAAAATTTTCTAAATGCGCTAGCCATGTGGAAAGTGCTAGAAAAATTTTATATAGATGGTACTTTACCCCACTTTCCCTTAGTAAAATTTTCCCCGATCTATCCCCATGTTGCTGGAGATGCGGACATCCCAGTGGCTCCTTTCTGCACATGTGGTGGGAGTGCCCTCCGGTTCTCGATCTGTGGTCCAAGGCCTTTGCTTTGATGTCATCTCTCTGCTCAGCTACCATATTACCCTCTCCTAAATTGTCCCTCTTATCTATAGGTATTATGTATTACCCTTCTACCTTTAGGACGGTACTAATGCACATTATTATTGTTGTTCGCTCTAAAGTTGCTTTGTCTTTTAAGAATAAGTCTGTCCCCAATATCAAAAGGATCTGTAGAGACCTCGACATTAATTGTCTTTTTGAGGGTCTTTGGGCCTCTTCTAATAATTCCAAACCCTCGTTTTATGGGAAATGGGAGATGTGGCTTCAGGACTCCCGTTGTAGCGTCCCGGCTTATGTTTACTCATAATTAAATATGTTTACTCATAAATATCTATGCAACCCTTAGAATATCGTACAGTCATGCATTACAAATGCTTTGTGTTCACGATTGTTTTGTAATTGTTAATTTACTTCTTTTTTGTGAAGTTTATGTGAAATTGATATATTTACCATATGTCTAAAAAAAAATCAATAAAAACCTATTGTTCAAAAAAAAAAAAAAAAAGGAACTCAACTATAAGTCTAAATATAAATTCGCGTAAAATTCGCAATATATAAAATAATGACAAATATTCGATTTTGACAAATATATGACGAATATTCAATCCAATATTCGCGAAATATCGCAAAATCGAATATGGCACCTCCCGCTCATCACTAGCTACTACTGTGATCTGTCACCATCTTGTTCAGTATGCCACTGCTGCTGCCACCCCCCCTCTCTGTCATGGGGCCGCTATTGCCACTGTTACTGCTGCTGCCTCCTCTCCCCACTTTGTCATAGGGCCACTATTGTTCCTGTTTGTCCATGTTAACACCATATATTTTTCCATTATTCTTATCCATCAGAAGAACAGAAAAATTAAAAAATTAAAAAAGGATCCTGTGTTTTGAGCATCTGTTAAGCCTCTTTCACATGATCAGTATTTGGTCAGTGTTTGTTCAGTATTTGTAAGCCAAAAGCAGGAGTGGGTTGGAGACAGAGATGAGATGCAAATATTTCAATTATATTTCATCTCTGTTTTGCACCCACTGCTATTTTTGCCTTAGAAATACTGATCAAACACTGATGCAAAATGCTGACCAAATACTGACCGTGTAATCCTTATGGATGCTCCAAATACAGGATCTGTTTTTACGGTTCTTCTGACAGATCAGAAACACAGAAAAATAACTGGTAATGTGAACACAGCACCACTGCTGCCGCGAACGCCCCCACTCTATCATAAAGCGTTGCACTATTAAGTCCATGGCGATAAATGACACCTGCCTGTAATACTGACGGCACCTACAGCACAGATTCACTATAAATGTTGCTGCACTAGAAGGTAATGCACACGGCGATACACTCTCCCTGCACTTTCACTTCCAAGCCTTCACACTGAGATTGAGTAGTAGTAGTTCAACATTTCTAGATTTAAAATTATTGTTTTCATTGGTCTTACGTAATTTTCTAATTTTCTGAGATCCTAACTCTTGGACTTTCATTGCTAGGATATGTCCCACCTCTGGGACCCACATCTACACTGAGAGAGGAACAGTGACAGTGGTGGAGGGTACGCTGTGCATGTGCAGCCCCCCTCCAATCATTTCAATGGGGTCGCTGGAAATTTCTGTCTGCCCTATACAAATTAATGAGGGGGGGGGGGGCACTTCTGAGGGGAGAGCGCTTGGTGGCTGGACCAAGGGAAACCCAGGGTCCTAAAGGTCACCACTTTCCCGACTCCGCTCTCAATATAGGTGTGGGTCCCAGACCTGACCCGCTACTATAACCCTGGGTTCAGACCTGAGCATTCTAAAAACGCGCGTTTTACGCGCGTATTTCAGCACGTTTTTGCAAATAGGAAACGTGCGTTCGTACGCACGTTCTTGTGATTGACTGCTGTGGTGTCAATCACAAAACGCGCGACAAACGCCCCAAAAAAAGCTCAAGTACTTGTTTATGCGTCGGGCGTTTTACAGCGCGTTCAAATGCGCTGTAAAACGCTCAAGTGAGAACCAGGGCCATAGGGAAGCATTGGTTTTCATGTGTTGAGCGTTTTACAGCGCGTTTGAACGCGCTGTAAAACGCTCAGGTGTGAACTTAGGGTAAGACAATGGGGACATCTAGCAATATACCCCAATGGGGAATACCCCTTTATCTGTGAGCCATAATAATCAACATTAAGAGATTGAAATGCTTGAAATAGATCACTCTGTGTGTAATAAATCTATAGGAATATATGAGCTTCACTCTTTGAATTGAATTATTAAAATAAATTAACTTTTTGATGATATTCTAATGTGTTGAGGTGCAAGTATACAGTATATCTTACATGCTACTGATTAGTATTGAGGGCTCAGAAAAAGAAACAGCCAATCACAGTGCAGCTTTTATTTCTATGATTAGGGGAGACACTGATGTCATATAACTATCAGATGCCATCAATTTCCAATAGGTGGAACCCCCATAGCGGTGAATGGAGGGTGGCCGTGCCTCTCCATTGCTTCAGGGGGCCCATTCTAGAGCTTTTTCTTTAAAGACTTAAAGGGAGTCTGTCACCAAAATATGACGTTATACACTGCTTACATGGCTGTCTACCTATCCATGATTCAAATGATACCCATGTCATTTTATTCTGACTTTTACCAGCAGGAAAAACACAGTTTAATCCATATGCAAATGAGGGCTCACAAGTGCCCGGGGCGGCGCTCGGTGTGTAGGTGCCCAGAATGCTCTGCCTTCTTTTTACTTTACTTCTCCCCAACCTCTCCCCAGCCTCTCCCTGCTCTGCAAGTCCCTTGCGTCATCCCCAGGAATGACCGAGATCCCCCATGCCCATTGTGGGCATGTCATCGCTACATGTAGTGCGCATGCGCCGGCCTCCAGTCCTCCTGTTTGCTTCTGGTCTGCCCCCTTGTCACTGCTTTTGCGCCGTTTGCTGGTCCATACGCACTACATGTAACGATGACGTGACCACAATGGCCATCACAGTGCGCATGCGCCGGTCTCCAGTCCTACTGTTTGCTTCTGCTCTGCCCTCTCGTCACTTGTTTTGCGCCGTTTGCTGGTCCATACGCACTACATGTAGCGATGACGTGACCACAATGGCCATCACAGTGCGCATGCCCGGGTCGGCGGTGCACTGCCCACACGCGGGATCTTGGTCGGTCCTGTGGATGATGCTAGGGACTTGCAGGGCGGGCCAAGGAAGAGGCTTGAGAGGAGTAATGTAGAAAGAAAGCAGAACAGTCTGGGCACCTACACACCGAACGCTGCCCCCGGGCACTTGTGAGCCCTCATTTGCATATGGATTAAACTGCGTTTTTCCTGCTGGTGAAAGTCAGAAGAAAATGACGAAGGTACCATTTGAATCAGGGAAAGGTGTGCTAGACAGCCATGTAAGCGGTGTATAACGTAATATTTTGGTGAAAGACTCCTTTTAAAAAAGCAATCACAAAGCAGGACTAGGCAAAAACCAATCCTCAGAAGAGTAGACTTGCAGACAGTCCTGTCTAGCGTGTTGCAAATGGGTCCAACTTATAAGGCACACGATCAACATACGGGATTTGGCTCATCAAGACTGCACCAAAAATTCTGGGGCAAATAAAGTAAGCCTCTCTGTGCCCATACAATATATCTCCCCTAATCTTTATATATGAGTTCTAAGATTGTAGTAAGTGAGAATAATTATGTGTTTCTTTGCAGGATCATCCTTGCCTCCCTCATCTAAACGGGGGTGCGCAACGCAATCCTTCTGTGACCGTGGTAACTATTTAAGACACTTTGGGTCATCATCTATTTTTCAACAGACTATGTGCACCAAGGCACAAGCGACCATTAATGTGCAGCAACTCCCGCCGATGTGTCTCCCCTAGTGATGTTAATGCTTCACTAAAAAAGAAACAAGAAGGTTATGAAGGATGAATTATTTCTATGTTCTCCAAATCATTGTCCTTTTGTTTCTAATAAACATTGACTGGAAAATACCTGACTGGAAATGTATTTAAGTCTCTTGTTATTTAAGATTCAAGACTTTGTGAAATGAGCCCCTCCCACTTTCAAAATAGGAAAAAATATCTATTCTCATATTTTATCTTACACCTCAAGTCCACAAGCAGCGCATTAACCACTTAACCCCTTCTACCTCAGGACAGTTTTCACCTTCCTGCCCAGGCCAATTTTTTGCAAATCTGACACGTGTCACTTTATGTGGTAAATCGTAATAGGTTTAGAACTCTTTTACTTATCTAAGCGATTCTGAGTTTGTTTTCTCATGACACATTGTACTCCATGATAGTCAAAATTTAAATCAATATATTTCACCTTTTTTTTTTGAAAAAAAATACCCAAATTTACAATTTTTTTTATTTCAATTTCTCTACTTATATAATACCTCATATAATAGTTATTACTTTACATTCCCCATATGTCTACTTCATGTTTGGATCGTTTTGAAAATGACATTTTATTTGGGGACGTTAGAAGGCTTATAAGTTTAGAAGCAAATCTTGAAATTTTTCTGAAAATTTCCAAAACCCCCTTTTTAAGGATCAGTACAGTTCTGAAGTCACTTTCTGGGGCTTACATAATATAAACCCCCCAAAAATGACCCCCCAATTTATAAACTACACCCCTCAAGGTATTCAAAACTGATTTTGCAAACTTTGTTAACCCTTTAGGTGTTCCACAAGAATTAATGGAAAATGGAGATGAAATTTCAGAATTTCACTTTTTTGCCAGATTTTACATTTTAATCAATTTTTTCCAGTAACAAAGCAAGGGTTAACAGCCAGACAAAACTCAATATTTATTACCCTGATTCTGCAGTTTACAGAAACACCCCACAAGTGGTCGTAAACTGCTGTATGGCCACACGGCAGGGCACAGAAGGAAAGGAACGTCATATGGTTTTTAGTAGGCAGATTTAGCTGAACTGGTTTTTAGATGCCATGTCACATTTAAAGACCCCCTGATGCACCCCTACAGTAGAAACTCAAAAAAGTGACCACATTTTGGAAACTACAGGATAAAGTGCCAGTTTTATTGGGGTACATATGACTTTTAATTGCTCTACATTCCGTTTTTTGTCAGGCAAGGTAACAAAAAATTGATGTTTTGTCACCGTTTAAATTTTTATTTTTTTACAACATTCATCTGACAGGGTGCTATTTTTATAGAGCATGTTTTTTATGGATGCAATTATATCAAATATGTCTACTTTCTATGTTTGTTTGCTTTAGTTTTACATAATAAAGCATTTTTTAAATGCCCTATTTTTTTTTATTTTTTCTGCCGATCGTCTTGTGCTCGTTTTTTGCAATAAGAGTTGACGTTTTTATGGGTACCATTTTTGGGTATATATGATTTTTTGATCATTCATTATTACACTTTATGGGGCAAGGTGACCAAAAAATTGGTTGTTTTGGCGCAGTATTTTTCCAGCGTTCACCGGAGGGGTTAAGTCATGTGATATTTTTATAGAGCAGATCATTACGGACGTGGCAATACCTAATATGTCTACTTTTTCTTATTTATTAAAGTTTTACACAATAATAGCATTTTTGGAACAGAAATAATGATGTTTTAGTGTCTCCATAGTCTGAGAGCCATAGCTTTTTTTTTATTTTTTAACAGATTTTTTTATCTAGGGTATCTTTTTTTGGGGAATGAGGTGATGGTTTGATTGGTACTATTTTAGGGGGCATATGTCTGTTTGATCACTTGCTGTTGCAATTTTTGTGATGTAAGGTGACAAAAATGCCTTTTTTTTTTTACACAGTTTTAATTATAATTTTTTTATGGTGTTCATCTGAGGGGATAGGTCATGTGATCGACCGGCTCTATAAACATATCACATGACCTAAACCCTCAGAGGATCGCCATAAAAAAAAAACTGTGCTTAATAAACCATTTTATTGTCACCTTACATCACTAAAAGTACAACACGAAGCGATAAAAAAGGCGTATGCCCCCCAATATAGTAACAATCTAACCGCCACCTCATCCCACAAAAAATGAGTCCCTACCTAATACAATCGTTCAAAAAAAATAAAAAATTTGTCTCTCAGACTATGGAGACACTAAAATATGATTTTTTTTTTGGTTTCAAAAACGATATTATTGTGTAAAACCTAAATAAAAAAAAAAAGTATACATATTAGGTATTGCCGGAAGGACCTGCTCTATAAAAATATCACATGAGCTAACCCCTCAGATGAACACCGTAAAAAAAAGAAAAACTGTGTCAAAAAGGCCATTTTTTGGTCACCTTACATAACAAAAAGTGTCATAGCAAGCGATCAAAAAGTCATATGCACCTCAAAATAGTGCCAATCTAACCATCATCTAATCCCGCAAAAAAGATACCCAACCTGAAACAATCGCCTAAAAACTGCAAAAACTATGGCTCTCAGACTATGGAGACACTAAAACATGATTTTTTTGTTTCAAAAATATTATTGTGTAAAACCAAAATAAATTAAAAAAAAAGGTTACGAATATAGCGCTATATTCTACATATTCGACAATTCTATCAAGCCAACCCAATAGGAAAGTTGCTTAACGCCCTTACGCGATTCGATTAATGCGCATATTAAATTACCGATTTTTCGTATAACATAAACTTAGATATACACTCACCTAAAGAATTATTAGGAACACCTGTTCTATTTCTCATTAATGCAATTATCTAGTCAACCAATCGCATGCCAGTTGTTTCAATGCATTTAGGGGTGTGGATCCTGGTCAAGACAATCTCCTGAACGCCAAACTGAATGTCAGAATGGGTAAGAAAGGTGACTTAAGCAATTTTGAGCTTGGCATGGTGGTTGGTGCCAGATGGGCCGGTCTGAGTATTTCACAATCTGCTCAGTTACTGGGATTTTAACACACAACCATTTCTAGGGTTTACAAAGAATGATGTGAAAAGGGAAAAACATCCGGTATGCGGCAGTCCTGTGGGCGAAAATGCCTTGTGGATGCTAGAGGTCAGAGGAGAATGGGCCGACTGATTCAAGCTGATAGATGAGCAACGTTGACTGAAATAACCACTCGTCACAACCGAGGTATGCAGCAAAGCATTTGTGAAGCCACAACACGCACAATCTTGAAGTGGATGGGCTACAACAGCAGAAGACCCCACCGGGTACCACTCATCTCCACTACAAATAGGAAAAAGAGGCTACAATTTGCACAAGCTCACCAAAATTGGACTGTTGAAGACTGGAAAAATGTTGCCTGGTCTGATGAGTCTTGATTTCTGTTGAGACATTCAAATGGTAAATGGAGTCCGAATTTGACGTAAACAGAATGAGAACATGTATCCATCATGCCTTGTTACCACTGTACAGGCTGGTGGTGGTGGTGTAATGGTGTGGGGGATGTTTTCTGGGCACACTTTAGGCCCCTTAGTGCCAATTGGGCATCGTTTAAATGCCACTGGCTCCCTGAGAATTGTTTCTGACCATGTCCATCCCTTCATGACCACCATGTACCCATCCTCTGATGGCTACTTCCAGCAGGATAATGCACCATGTCACAAAGCTCGAATCATTTCAAATTGGTTTCTTGAACATGACAATGAGTTCACTGTACTAAAATGGCCGCCACAGTCACCAGATCTCAACCCAATAGAGCATCTTTGAGATGTGGTGGAACGGGAGCTTCGTGCCCTGGATGTGCATCCCTCAAATCTCCATCAACTGCAAGATGCTATCCTATCAATATGGGCCAACATGTCTAAAGAATGCTATCAGCACCTTGTTGAATCAATGCCACGTAGAATTAAGGCAGTTCTGAAGGCAAAAGGGGGTCCAACACCGTATTAGTATGGTGTTCCTAATAATTCTTTAGGTGAGTGTATATTAATATTAAATAATGAAGAATATTCTTAATCAGTAATGTTTTCCCTATCTACATTTGTTTGCAGGGCACTTGTCATGCATTTACCCACATTTTGCTGCCTTTTGAAGCCCTCTAACCCTTTCCATGACTCTTTTAGAGCCATTTTAGTGCCCCAAAGTTCGGGTCCCCATTGACTTCAATGGGGTTCGGGGTCAAGTTCGGGTTCCGAACCCGAACTTTGCGGGGAAGTTCGGTCGAACTCAGGTATCCATTCAACTCTACAAACAACCCAAAAAAGTAGTCATATTTGGTATTGTCGTGTTCGTAAAAACCTGCTCTATAAAAATACCACATGATCTAACCTGTCAGATGAACATTGTAAATAACAAAAAATTAAAACGTTGCCAGAAAAGCTATTTTTTGTTACCTTGCCTCACAAAAAGTGTAAAATAGAGCAACCAAAAATCATATGTACCCTAAAATAGTAGCAACAAAACTGCCATCTTATCCCATAGTTTCCAAAATGGGGTCATTTTTTGGAAGTTTTTACTGTAGGGTGCATCAGGGGGACTTCAAATGGGACATAGTGTCTAAAAATCAATCCAGCAAAATCTGCCTTCCTAAAACCATATGGCGTTCCTTTCCTTCTGCGCCCTGCCGTGTGCCCCTACAGCAGTTTACGACCACATATGGGGTGTTTCTGTAAACTGCAGAATAGTGATGTCGCAAACATACAATTTTCCGTTCGCAAACGCGAACTTCCGCAAATGTTCGGACGGGCGAACCGCCATAGACTTCAATTGGCAGGCGAATTTTAAAACCCACAGGGACTCTTTCTGGCCACAATAGTGATGGAAAAGTTGTTTCAAGGGGTCTAACACCTGGACTGTGGCATGCCGGAGGGGGATCCATGGCAAAACTCCCATGGAAAATTACGTAGTGGACGCAGAGTCGGGTTTTAATCCATAAAGGGCATAAATCAACTAACATTCCTAAATTGTTTGGAATAACATGCTTTAAAACATCCAGTGTGTGTAAACGATCAGGTATGATGTTGTATCGATCAGGTAGTGTAAGGGTTACGCCCACTTCACAGACATTGACAGACCAAACTCCCCTTTTAATGCACCGCAAACAACCGCAAACAGTTCATTTGCACAGCCGCAAACTCCCCATTTGCACAAGGTTGGATACCAAGCTAGCCACGTCCCGGTGATGTCATTGAAGGTTTCTTCCTCCTCCTAGCCACGTACAACAGCAAGGGTTCCCGAAAGGTGAACTGAATTGATTTTTCAAACGGGAGATGGTTAAAAAAACGCTGGCTCCCTCCCCTTTGTTTTTATCCATGGTCACTGCGTCTGCGCCGTGCAATTTACTGTCACACCGATATGAGTGGTATTTTCTGTAGTACTATTCTCATCAGTTTAATCCCTCTAACGTCCCCAATCTGAGGGCCATTTATTGAATTGATTTTTTGAACGGGGAGATGGTTAAAAAAACGCTGGCTCCCTCCACTCTGTTTTAATCCACGGTCACTGCGTCTGCGCCGTGCAATTTTACTGTCACACCCGATATGAGTGGTATTTTCTGTAGTACTATTCTCATCAGTTTAATCCCTGTTACGTCCCATATCAGGGATTGCCTTTTGTGAAAAAAAATTTAGGCCGGGTACCTTCGACTGCCTTCACAGTGACAGACCAAACTCTCATACACCAAACTGAATTGATTTCAGGATCCGGGAGATGGAAAAAGCAGCTTGGTCGGTCCTCTTACTCCCAAATTGGAGCACTGCGCGTGCACAGAGCAATGTGCTGTGACACCCTATATGAGTGGTGTCTTAACTAGTACTATTCCTATCAGTTTAATCCCTGTTACGTACCCTATCCGGGGACGTGTGTCAAATTAGACTAATGTGTAAAAATTAAATGCCTTATTTATCGGCAAGCTACTGTGCCACCCGGTATCAGTGGTTGGCAGTGGGCACACTACAGTCAGTGGAAGTGGGCCTGACACACACTGGCAGCAGGCAAGCTACTGAAATTAGACTACTGTCTAAAAATTAAATGCTTTATTTATCGGCAAGCTACTGTGCCACCCGGTATCAGTGGTGGGCACTGACTGTGGGCACACTACAGTCAGTGGAAGTGGGCCTGACACACACTGGCAGCAGGCAAGCAACTGAAATTACACTAAAGTGTAAAAATGAAATGCCTTTTTCTGATGCAAAGTCCTGTGCCACACGGTATGACAGAGGTGGGCACTGGCAGTGGGCACAGTACAGTCAGTGGAAGTCGGCCTGACACACACTAGCAGCAGGCAAGCAACTGAAATTACACTAAAGTGTAAAAATGAAATGCCTTTTTTATGCAAAGTCCTGTGCCACACGGGATGACAGGGGTGGGCACTGGCAGTGGGCACACTACAGTCAGTGGAAGTCGGCCTGACACACACTAGCAGCAGGCAAGCAACTGAAATTACACTAAAGTGTAAAAATTAAATGCCTTTTTTTGACGCAAAGTCCTGTGCCACACGGTATGAAAGGGGTGGACACTGGCAGTGGGCATAGTGCAGTCTGTGGGCCTGCAGCTCCTCACACACGGGCAGGCCAGGCAACTGCAATATGTATATGGAGAAAAAAAAAATGTTGCAGCCCTAAAAAGGGCTTTTTGGGGTGCTGTCAGGACGCTGTCCTTACAGCAGAGATCAGATGAGTCTTTCAGGCCTGGAGTGGACACTGAATACACTAGCCTAGCCATCGATTTCCCTATTAAATCAGCAGCAACTACACTCTCCCTCCTCTCACTAAGACTGCAAATTCCGAATGAATCTAAAATGGATGCTGTTCAGGAGAAAGGAGGGTCTGGGAGGGAGGGTATGCTGCTGATTGGCTGGAATGTGTCTGCTGACTGTGAGGTACAGGGTCAAAGTTTTCTCAATGATGATGTATACAGGGCGGACCGAACATCGCATGCGTTCGCCCGCTGTGGCGAACGCAAACAAGCTATGTTCGCCGGGAACTGTTCGCCGGCGGATAGTTCGGGCCATCTCTACTGCAGAATCAGGGTATTAAATGTTGAGTTTTGGCGGCAGGCACTCATATATGGACTGAACAACTGGAAATTAATTCTAAAACAAGTAGTTTAATAATCCCATGTAGTGCTAATACATCAATGAATACATAAAAAATAAATAAATAGAAAACTCAAATAAAATGGAATGCTCCCTAAATATCACCATTGAAGACAAACCATGGGTATTGAGAGTGTCTCTGTAGGGGTGCTAAAGGATAATAAGAACAGAGGCAAACTACTAACACATGGTATGTTTCAATGGTTCAACGACAATACAGTGGCATATTTGTCATATCTCCAATTGGAGATGACACAGCAAATGTGTAAGAAGATAGTCTTTTGACGTAGGACAATAAATGACAGTAAAAGTCCAAACCGATCCTTTCTTTTGGATTAGAGATCACTTGAATGTCTCTAATCTCATACATCCGATGTCATACGGTGTCGGCTAAAATGTAAATGTCTCTGTTGTCATGCATCCAGTATCTAGATGCCAACTGGATCGCATATATCTCACACCTGGAGTAGATAAATGGGCCACATACGCACTTACTCCATCAGAGATAGATATTAATCCGTTTGTTTTGATAAATTGGCGATAGTGTTTCCCACATTAAGTGGGCTTACCTCCGCTCTTTATATCAGATTGCAGTTTATGCCAGATACCTGTATTCCCAGTGTAAAATAGCCGGCGTCCCGGCGTTCCACGTGTGCTCGATATACTCGCGGCAGCCAAATCTCGTACGGAGGTCTCGTGTGAGTTGTCGTAGGCTGTGGTTTTGCCTACCCGTACTGTCCGATAAAAAACTATTGGTCCTCTTCACAGTGCACTGTATCTTTGCGATGTCATAATTCGGGGTAATATTCCTTCCAGCCAGACGCGTTTCGGGGAGCGCTTTCCCCTTCCTCAGTGGCAATACCCCGTTTGATCAACACCACCTCTTCTATAATCCAATTTGGAAAGGTTCAAGTACCGGATTGCACAGAGGAAGAAATGTTTGAGAAGGAGGCAGAAATATTGAAAGAGCAATTTAAACAAAAAGAGTATCCGGAAGTAACTGTAAATTTGGCCCCAGAAAAAGTAAGAAAGCTTGATAGAAAATCTTTTTTTAAACCCAAACCAAAACAAGAATCTGGAGAAAAAGATGGGGAATTTAGAATTATCCTTCCATATAATACACAATCAAAACAAGTAGATCCCACTGGCATCACATTTCGAAGGATAAAATAATCGGTCCAGTATTGCCTACAATTCCCAAAATAGTCTATACAATAGCCCCCAACCTTGGCATACAGAAAGTCAAAGACCGAACACCCATATGGCTCCAACCAAATGGTTTTTATAGATGTGGGAAATGCGCGGGGTGCAAGAAGACGAAATTTCCCAGAAAAATTGTTAGTGTTGCCTCCACGCAAAATTCACACTCTATGTCAATCAAACAGTGCATCACGTGTAGTACCACTAACGTGATCTACTTGATCCAATGTCCGTGCTCAAAACAGTATATAGGTAGAACGAAACGCCCATTAAAGGTGAGAATATCTGAACACCTTAATAATATAAAAAAGGGATATGATAAACATCCTCTATCCAGACATTTTAGAGACAGCCATCAGCAAGATGCTAAAGGTCTCTTTTTCACGGCCTTGGAAAAAGTAGATGCTCACTGGCGAGGGGGAAATCAAATTGAGAGGTTATCGAGAGCAGACTCTAGGAAGATTTATGAATTTGGAAGTCTCATGCCAAGGGGCTTAAATGCGGAATTGGAGCTACTCGGATTTATATAAGGGGTCCTGTCTGGGTGTCGACGGAGAGTTGCATGTCAGACTGGATATCAGTACTGTAACTCCCCCTCTACCCCACACAGGTCCCCTGCCTCTACAAAGAAAGTACAAGAGAGTTAAAGAAACTGAATATAAAACACTGAATACTAAATGTTGAATATCGGCTGACATTTTTATGAAAGTTAATATTTTGGGGAATTTTTTATGAAATAATTTTTATTAAAAAATTATTATATGTAAATGTTGTATATGTATTCTTAACTATGAGAAATGAATGCAGAATTTAATCACCCATGGTCTATATAAGATATGTAGTTCACTGTAAAAAAGTATATATATCATATAGAAATGTCCTTTTTTGAGGCTATCAAGTTAGGAGGAAAAATCCTTCATTGGGAGTATACTTGAGACTGCAAAGCAAACATCGAAATGAAAAACGCATATGAAGAAAAAAACGCAAGAAAAAAACGCATCAAAATCGCATGAATACCGCTAAGCTACTTTTTTGCGATTTGTAAGCATTTAAGTTGGGGCCATTGCGATCTACCAGTTCAACATCTGTAATATATGTATGGGTCTAGACAGTTGAGAGAGAAGCCACTATTGATTGTTTTAAAAGAACGCATATGGACGATATTAAGTGAATCCAATTGAAACATGGAGTAGAACATTTTTGAGAACTTTATTTGACATTATTTTTCATAAATGCCGAAGAACCGCATAAAAACTGCAAGGTTGATTTCCTTGCTGAACAAAAATTATGGTACTCCAGGTCCATTAAGACCCAATCCGGAACTTGAACCTTTCCAAATTGGATTATAAAAGAGGCGGTGTTGATCAAACGGGGTATTGCCACTGAGGAAGGGGAAAGCGCTCCCCGAAACGCGTTTGGCTGGAAGGAATATTACCCCGAATTGTGACATCGCAAAGATACAGTGCACTGTGAAAAGGACCAATAGTTTTTTATCGGGTAGGCAAAACCACAGCCTACGACAAATCACACGAGACCTCCGTACGAGATTTGGCTGCCGCGAGTATACCGAGCACACGTGGAACGCCGGGACGCCGGCGATTTTACACTAGGAATACAGGTATCTGGCATAAACTGCAATCTGATATAAAGAGCGGAGGTAAGCCCACTTGATGTGGGAAACACTATCGCCAATTTATCAAAACCAACGGATTAATATCTATCTCTGATGGAGTAAGTGCGTATGTGGCCCATTTATCTACTCCAGGTGTGAGATATATGCGATCCAGTTGGCATCTAGATACTGGATGCATGACAATAGAGACGGCACCGTATGACATCGGATGTATGAGATTAGAGACATTCAAGTGATCTCTAATCCAAAAGAAAGGATCGGTTTGGACTTTTACTGTCATTTATTGTCCTACGTCAAAAGACTATCTTCTTACACATTTGCTGTGTCATCTCCAATTGGAGATATGACAAATATGCCACTGTATTGTCGTTGAACCATTGAAACATACCATGTGTTAGTAGTTTGCCTCTGTTCTTATTATCCTTTAGTACCCCTACAGAGACACTCTCAAAACCCATGGTTTGTCTTCAATGGTGATATTTAGGGAGCATTCCATTTTATTTGAGTTTTCTATTTATTTATTTTTTATGTATTCATTGATGTATTAGCACTACATGGGATTATTAAACTACTTGTTTTAGAATTACTTTCCAGTTGTTCAGTCCATATATGAGTGCCCGCCGCCAGTACTAAAATTGTTCTTTTTTCCTTTGGAGGGGTGATCCAGAACGGCCAGGAGCACCTTTCCTGAGAAAAGTGAAAGTGAGCGTCTCCCTATTTTTCATTTCAAAATGTTGAGTTTTGTTTGGCTTTTAACCCTTGCTTTGTTACTGAATTTTTTTTTATTAAAATAGAGAATCTGCCAAAAAATTCTGAAATTTCATCTCCATTTTCCACGAAATCTTGTGTAACACCTAAAGGGTTAACAAAACTTGTAAAATCAGTTTTGAATACCTTGAGGGATGTAGTTTCTAAAATGGGGCCAATAACGTCTGGTTTATATTATGTAAGCGCCACAATGTAACTTCAGACCTAAACTGATCCGTAAAAAGTGATTTTTGGAAATTTTCTGAAAAATTTCGAGATTTGCTTCTAAACATCTAAGCCTTGTAACATCCCCAAAAAATAAAATGGCATTCACAAAATGATCCAAACATGAAGTAGACATATGGGGAATGTAAAGTAATTGTTTTTGGAGTCATTACTATCTATAATAGAAGTAGAGAAATTGAAATTTGCTAATTTGCTAATTTTTCCAAATTTTGGGTACATTTTTTTAATAACTAAAAATGAATTTTTTTGACTCAATTTTACCACTTTCATGAAGTACAATATGTGATGAGAAAACAATCTCATAATGGCCTGGATAAGTAAAAGCGTTTTAAAGTTATTACCACATAAATCGACACATGTCAGATTTGCAAAAAATGGCCTGGGCAGGAAGGTGAAAAATGGCCCCGTCCTTAAGGGGTTAAAGGGAACCTGTCACTTAAAAAACACATATTAAACCGCCAGCATTACTTTACAGTAGCCCACATTGTGTTCCTAATCTTGTGTTTTATTTCCCATGCATGGCTTTATAAAAACGCAGTTTGCATCTTCATCAGCGCTATCTTCTAAGTCAGTTTGAAGTCAAGGGGGCAGCGGCCTCTGCCCTTCAAGTCAAGCTAAGCCCGCCCCTTACCCATCCTCTCTTCAATTTGATTGACATAATGCAATGAGGCTGGCATGCGCGGTGCACTCCCTCTTACATTTCTATCAGCCCGCCCGTTGATTCTTGGCCTCAGTGTCAGTAAGACAATTGCAGCCTCAGTGAATGCAGAAGCCAGAGCTGGGATCACACTGTAAAAAATAAAGCAACGCGCAAGCTCGAGAATATTTAACAGTGACCTCTACAGTGCCCGCCCCTTTAACAGTAAATTCCACAGTGCCCGTCCCCTTTAATAACAGTGACCTCCACAGTGCTTGGCCCTTTACCAGTGACCGCATTTTTAACAGGGACCTTCACAATGCCTGCCCCTTTAACAGTGATCTCCACAGTGCCCACCCCTTAACAGTGACCTCCACAGGGCCCGCCCATTTAACAATGAACTCCACAGTGTCTGCCTCATTAACAGTGACATCCACAGTGCCCGCCCCTTTAACAGTGACTTCCACATTGTGCGCCCCTATACCAGTGCCCACCCCATTAACAGTGACCTCCACAGTGGCTGTTAGGAATATTCATTTCTTCCCCTCTTATTGGTACCCCTGGTACTAGACTTCGGTATTCAGCTTGATTTGATTCTTATCTGGCGCCAGGAGAGCGGCATTCACACAGGACACAATTCTATGTTATGCAATGCCACTCTGACTTGTTTATTGCTTCCATGAGACTTATATAGTCGTAATCCAATGACATGATGTTTAAGTTATCCAATCACAGAGCTACATATTTCAGTAATCTTATCTTTAGAGTCAAAGCTACATGTCAGAAAAATAGTTTCTCCCTCCGTGTGCCTGATATACTAATGCATATAGACCTTGGACTGCAATATAAACATATTACAGCTACATTACATTCCAAAGTCCACTCCACACAAGCTCCAAGCGCCATCCACATTAATGTATAGATGAATCGCAAAAAGCCCATACAAAATAGATCAGTAATAGAACCCTTCAGTGGCCACCCCTTTAACATTGACAACCCCTTCCCCTTTAACAGTGAACTTCACAGTTCCTGTCCCTTAAACAGTGACCTTCACAGTGCCTGCCCATTAAACCGTGACCTTCACAGTGCCCGTACCCTAAACAGTGACGTCCACAGTGCTGGTCCCTTTAATAAGTGATCTCCCTCCACAGTGACCACCCCTTTAATAAGTGACCTCCCTCCACAGTGACCACCCCTTTAATTACAGTGACCTCCACAATGCCTGCCCTTTTAATAACCGTGACCTTCACAGTGCTTGTCCCTTTAATAACAGTGACCTCTACAGTGCCCACCCCTTTAAAAACAGGGACCTCTACAGTGCCCACCCCTTTAATAACAGCGACCTCCATAGTGCCCACCCTTTTAACACAGACCTCCACAGCGCCTGCCCCTTTAAGGCTAGGGCTACATGACGACATACTGTATGTCGCATTACATTTTGTCGTACCAATTTTTCCAAAACCTTATAATGATAGGCTATGATGTCACACTGTGACATGCAACATGCTGTGACTGCGACACGACAGTCGCAAAAAATCCATCCAAGATCGATGCATGTAGCAGTGTAGTTGTGCCCTATGTGTCGTGCGACTTATTGTCGTCGTGTAGCCCTAGCCCAAAGCTGACCTACAGCAGTGAAGAGAAATGGCTGGGTTGTTATGGAAACCTACCTGGAATAAATCAGTGTGCATGTGACCGTGTGTATGACAGGATTTAACTTAGTGAAAGGTTGGCTGGTTTGTATCGGCTAATGCAGGTCATTTGTGGGAATATCTCAGGAACGGTACGTCCTAGAGAGCTGAGACCCGATCTAAAACCTTCCCGGACACCTGATGTACCCTTTGCCAAATTTGGTGAAGATCGGTCCAGTCGTTTGGTCGAGCATAAAGAACGTCTATACAGACAGAAACTCATATTTATATATATAAGAGACTAGCAGAAGGACGCGGCTTCGCACGGGTATATTTCATCTATTTCGTTTCATGTTTCCGTGTGTCGTAAAAAGATATCAACAGTATCCCCCCATAACAGTGACCTCTATAGTACCCGCCCCACTGTCTGCTGAGCTGTGTATCTAATCCTGTCCTGGGTGATACCATCTGCTGAGCTGTGTATCTAATCTTATGTTGTGTGATACTGTCTGCTGAGCTGTGTATCTAATCCTATCCTGTGTGATACTGTCTGCGGAGCTGTGTATCTAATCCTATCCTGTGTGATACTGTCTGCGGAGCTGTGTATCTAATCCTAGCCTGTGTGATACTATCTGATGAGCTGTGTATCTAATATTATGTTGTATGATACTGTCTGCTAAACTGTGTATCTAATCCTATACTGTGTGATACTGTCTGCTGAGCGTGTATCTAATATTCTATCCTGTGTGATACTGTCTGCTAAGCATGTATCTAATATTCTATCATGTGTGATACTGTCTGCTGAGCATGTATCTAATATTCTATCTTGTGTTATGCTGTCTGCTGAGCTGTGTATCTAATATCCTATCCAGTGTGATACTGTCTGCTGAGCTGTGTATCTAATCCTATCCTGTCTGCTGAGCTGTGTACCTAGTAGTTGATTTTTAACTTTATTTTTTCAATTCCTGTTGGCTGAGTGGGAGAGGGCGTGGCCTAACTGGATTGGGGCGTGTCCTTTTGGACATCTTAATCTAAGACAGCAGTACGGTGTGAGCTGCAAAGAGAAAGTCACCGTCCCTCCCACCTCTGCAGCTGACAGAAGTTGATTTTTAACTTCATTTTGTCAATACTCATTGGCTGCAGAGGGGGAGGGGTGTGTCCTAAACGTATCGGGACCTAAAAGTTTATTTTGAACTTTATTTTTTTCAATCCCTGTACGCTTAGTGGGAGGGGGCGTGGCCTATCAGGATCAGGGGAATGTCCTTTTAAACAGCTCACTCTAAGACAGCAGCACTGTTCTGTCTGAATGTGAGCTGAAGGTAGAAAATCACCGTCCCTCCCTCCTCAGAAGGGGAGGGGGCATGGCCTAACCAAATCAGAGGTGTGGCTTATCTGGTCCTGGGGGCGGGGTTTTAAGGGTGACTTGAATGGCCACCCTACTTTCTCCCTGAACTGTGACCTCCATAGCACTCCGCTCCCTTAACAGTGCCATCTACAGCGCCCTGCCCCTTTAAATCTAAACTGCAGCAGTGAAGAGAAATGGCCGAGTTCTTATGGAAACCTCAGAAAATAAGGTACTAAGTGCTATTAGGCCATGGCTTTACTTCTATAGCGATTATCCTGCTGACAGATTTCCTTTAAACGTCATCTAGACCAGTGAGGAAACATGGCTGGGTTGTTATGGTTACCTAGAGTAAAACTGTGTGTGTGGAGACGGACTGCCAGGGAGCAGTAAATGACAGATTGGATTTAAGTGAAAGCCTTTTAGGCTTGCATTGGCTAATGCAGGTCATTTTGTGGGAATCTCTCAGGAAAGGTATGTGCTAGAGAGCTGAGATCCGGTCTAAAACCTCCCCGGACACCTGATGTACCCGTGTGCCAAATTTGGTGAAGATGGGTCCAGTCGTTTGGTCGCGCATAAAGAATGTCCAGACAGACAGAAACTAATTTTTATATATATATAAGAGATGCAGCCACGGATGGGGGAATGAAACACAAGATTAGGAACACAATGGCGGCTACTGTTAGGTAATGCTGGCGGTTTAATATGTGTTTTTGAGGTGACAGGCTCCTTTTAAAGTCTCGTTCTTAGCTGATTATATTTTGCTCAATATAAATCCCACAATTTTCCCATCAAGACCTGCACTATACCCTCTAAGTATATGGTTTTCTGATCATATATAAAATAATTACAGCTAGATTTGAGGTTATGTGTAGGAGTGAGCGAACCCGAACTGTATAGTTCGGGTTCATACCGAATTTTGGGGTGTTCGGGACCCGTACCCAAACATTTTCAAAAAAGTTTGGGTCCCTTGTTCGGTGATTTCTTCCCGCTTTCTGAAGGGCTGCACAGCAGCCAATCAGCTAGCGTTTTACTTTTTGCCCTAAGAAGCCTTCACAGCCATGCCTACTCTGGGGTGAAATTCAATTGCCAAAATAGCAATACCGTAAATCTGGTGTCCCAGCAGTGGCTGACCTAGTTTAATAGTGTCCGGCAAAGAATATATTTTTTTCTGGGGTGAAATTCAATTGCCAAAATAGAAATACCATGAATCAGTGGTTTCAGCTGTGGCTGGCCAAGTTTCATAGTGTCCTGCAAAGGATATATCTTTTTTTCTGGTGCAAAATTCAATTGACAAAATAGAAATACAGTAAAACTAGTGTTCCAGCTGTGGCTGGCCAAGTTTCATAGTGTCCGTCAAAGGATATATTACTTTCTGGGGTGAAATTCTGTTGCAAAAATAAAAATACAGTAAATCTTTTGTTCCAGCTGTGACTGGACAAGTAGTTTAATAGTATCCGTCTGGTGTTCCAGCTGTTGCAGGCCAAGTGTAAATCTGTCCATAAAAGGGTATATTACACTCAGCGTGCATCTCCAAGTGTATTTCTTTCCGTTAAAGGGTATAATACACAAAGTGTTAAAATACAATTGCTGAAAGCATAATTCTATATATTTTTTCACATGCTACTGTGCATCTCCAAGTGTAAATCTGTCCGTAAAAGGATACCTTTCATCCAGGGCCCAAATACTAGGCCTACAATTGATATTTCCGTAAATCTGTGGTTACTGCTGTGCCTGGATTAGTGTAATACGGTACATAAATAAATAGGCAGATAGTGTTAGGTGCCTGTAAAAAAAGGCCTGAATTTGAATTCAATACATTGGGCCAAATATTTTTTTTCTTATTGTGGTGAACGGTAACAATGAGGAAAACAACTATTAAGGGACGCGGACATGGTCGTGGTACTGTTAGTGGACCCTCTGGTGCTGGGAGAGGACGTGGCCATTCTGACACAGCCACACGTCCTAGTGAACCAACTACCTCAGGTTCCAGTACCCGCCAGAATTTACAGCTATATTTGATGGGGCCCAATGCCGTTCTAATAATGGTAAGGCCTGAGCAGGTACAGGCGCTAGTCAATTGGGTGGCCAACAGTGGATCCAGCACGTTCACAGCATTATCTCCCACCCAGTGTTCTGTAGAAAGCACACAGGTGGCACCTGAAAACCAACCCATTAGTCTGTCACATCACCCCCATGCATATCAGGGAAACTTTCTGAGCCTCAAGTTATGCAGCAGTCTCTTATGCTGTTTGAAGACTCTGCTGGCAGGGTTTCCCAAGGGAATCCACCTAGCCCTTCCCCAGTGGTGGAAGACATAGAATGCACTGATGCACAACCACTGATGTTTCCTGATGATGAGGACATGGGAATACCACCTCATCGGAGTCCGCAAGTCTCTGATGATGACGAAAAACAAGTTCCAACTGCTGCGTCTTTTTGCAGTGCGCAGACTGGAGGAAGACTGTGTGGAAGACGATGCAGGGGACGATGAGGTCCTAGACCCCACATGGAATGAAGGTCGTGCCACTGACTTTCATAGTTCAGAGGAAGAGGCAGTGGTGAGACCGAGCCAACAGCGTAGCAAAAGAGGGAGCAGGGGGCAAAAGCAGAACAGCCACCACCAAGAGAGTTTGCCTGCTACTGGCCACCGCCACCAGGGACCGAGCATCCCAAAGGCAGCTTCAAGGAGTTCCCTGGCATGGCACTTCTTTAAACAATGTGCTGACGACAAGACCTGAGTGGTTTGCATGCTGTGCCATCAGAGCCTGAAGCGAGGCATTAACATTCTGAACCTTAGCACAACCTGCATGACCAGGCATCTACCTGCAAAGCACGAACTGCAGAGGAGTAAACACCTTAAAGGCAAGAACTCACTCAGGCTCCCCCTGCTCCCTCTTCTGCTGCTGCCTCGGCCTCTTCCTCCGCCTCGGGAGGAATGTTGGCACCTGCCGCCCACCAAACAGAGGATGTGCCACCGACACCACCACCTGCGTCACCAAGCATCTCCACCATGTCACACGGCAGCGTTCAGCTCTCCATCTCACAAACCTTGGAGAGAAAGCGTAAATTCCCACCTAGCCACCCTCGAGCCCTGGGCTAGAATGCAAGCATTTCTAAACTACTGGCCTTTGAAATGCTGTCATTCAGGCTGGTGGACACAGACAGCTTCAAACAGCTGATGTCCATGGCTGTCACACAGTATGTTCTTCCCAGCCGCCACTACTTCTCCAAGAGAGCTGTGCCTTCCCTGCAGTACCAAGTGGCAAGGTCCACCTAACCACAGATACTTGGACCAGTAAGCACGGCCAGGGACGCTATATCTCCCTAACTGCACACTGGGTAAATGTAGTGGCGGCTGGGCCGCAAGCGGAGAGTTCCTTGGCGCAGGTCCTTCTGCCGCCAAGGATCGCAGGGCATCATTCTTTGCCTCCTGTAGCCTCCTCCTCCTACTCGGCTTCCTCCTCCTCTGCTTCCACCAGCTCATCCAGTCAGCCACACACCTTCACCACCAACTTCAGCACAGCCCGGGGTAAACGTAGCCCCACACCGCGCAGGAGTTGTGGCGGGGTATTGAACAACAGACCGACGAGTAGTTTCTGCCGGTGGGCCTCAAGCCCGGCCTGGTGGTGTGCGATAATGGGCGAAATCTCGTTGCAGCTCTGGGACTAGCCAGTTTGATGCACATCCCTTGCCTGGCGCATGAGCTGAATTTGGTGGTGCAGAAGTTCTTTCACAACTAACCCGACATGTCAGAGCTGCTGCAGAAAGTGCGGGCCATCTGTGCGCGCTTCCAGCGTTCACATCCTGCCGCTGCTCGCCTGTCAGCGCTACAGCGGAACTTCGGCCTTCCCGCTTACCGCCTCATATGCGACGTGCCTACCAGGTGGAACTCCACCTTGCACATGCTGGAGAGACTGTGCGAGCAGCAGCAGGCCATAGTGGAGTTTCAGCTGCAGCACGCACGCGTCAGTCGCACTGCGGAACGGCACCACTTCACCACCAATGATTGGGCCTCCATGCGAGACCTGTGTCCCCTGTTGCGCTGTTTCGAGTACTCCACCAACATGGCCAGTGGAGATGACACCGTTATCAGCGTTACAATACCACTTCTATGTCTCCTTGAGAAAACGCTTAGGGCGATGATGGAAGAGGAGGTGGCCCAGGAGGAGGAGGAGGAGGATGAGGGGTCATTTTTAGCACTTTCAGGCCAGTCTGTTAGAAGTGGCTCAGAGGGAGGTTTTTTGCAACAGCAGAGGCCAGGTACAAATGTGGCCAGCCAGGGCCCACTACTGGAGGACGAGGAGGATGAGGAGGAGGTGAAGGAGGATGAGGATGAAGCAGGTTCACAGCGGGGTGGCACCCGACACAGCTCAGGCCCATCACTGGTGCGTGGCTGGGGGGATACGAGGACAATGACGATACGCCTCCCACAGAGGACAGCTTGTCCTTACCTCTGGGGAGCCTGGCACACATGAGTGATTACATGCTGCAGTGCCTGCGCAACGACAGCAGAGTTGCCCACATTTTAGCGTGTGCGGACTACTGGGTGGCCACCCTGCTGGATCCCCGGTACAAAGACAATGTGCCCACCTTACTTCCTGCACTGGAGCGTGATAGGAAGATGTGCGAGTACAAGCGCACTCTGGTAGACGCGCTCCTGAGAGCATTCCCAAATGTCACAGGGGAACACGTGGAAGCCCAAGGCGAAGGCAGAGGAGGAGCAAGAGGTCGCCAACGCAGCTGTGTCACGGCCAGCTTCTCTGAGGGCAGGGTTAGCATGGCAGAAATGTGGAAAAGTTTTGTCTCCACGCCACAGCTAACTGCACCAACACCTGATACGGAACGTGTTAGCAGGAGGCAGCATTTCACTAACATGGTTGAACAGTACGTCTGCACACCCCTCCACGTACTGACTGATGGTTCGGCCCCATTCAACTTCTGGGTCTCCAAATTGTCCACGTGGCTAGAGCTAGCCTTTTTTGCCTTGGAGGTGCTGGCCTGCCCGGCGGCCAGCGTTTTGTCTGAACGTGTATTCAGCACGGCAGGGGGCGTCATTACTGACAAACGCAGCCGCCTGTCCGCAGCCAACGTGGACAAGCTGACGTTCATAAAAATGAACCAGGCATGGATCCCACAGGACCTCTGCCTCCCTTGTGCAGAATAGACATTTATAACTGCCTCCCCCTCAACCATGTATTCTTGTACTCCGGGGCACTTCTTTATTGAATCCTAACTTTTTTTAACTTTACCATGATCTTGCGGTGCAACCCAAAGTTGAATGAACCTCTCCTCTGTCTGGGTGGTGGGGCCGAAATAACTGAGAGTGGCCTTCTCCAGTGGTGGTTGATATGACGCATGATTCCTTGGTGTGGGACCTCTCTCCTCTGTCTGGGTGCTGGGCCGAAATAACTGAGAGTGGCCTTCTCCGGTGGTGGTTGATATGACGCATGATTCCTTGCTGTGGGACCTCTCTCCTCTGTCTGGGTGCTGGTCCGAAATAACTGAGAGTGGCCTTCTCCAGTGTTGAGTGATATGACGCATGATTCCTTGCAGTGGGACCTCTCTCCAATTGATATTGGTTAAATTTTATTTATTTTATTTTATTTTAATTCATTTCCTTATCCACATTTGTTTGCAGGGGATTTACCTATATTTTGCTGCCTTTGGCAGCCCTCTAGCCCGTTCCTGGACTATTTTACAGCCTTTTTAGTGCCTAAAAGTTCGGGTCCCCATTGACTTCAAAGGGGTTCGGGTTCGGGATAAAGTTCGGGTCGAGTTCGGATCCCGAACCCGAACATTTTCGGGAAGTTCGGCCGAACTTCTCGAACCTGTACATCCAGGTGTTCGCTCATCTCTAGTTGGAGAGCAACGGATTCAGACGTGTCTGCTAAATTGTTCACCTGAGGTGTCCTGTGATCAGCCAGAGATTGAAGGCTTTATCCACAGCAAGCAAGGGACGATTGGTGAATATCTGCTGCCTGCTAAAGAGGATTTGTAGTCTTCATTTATAATCAGGAGCTGTGGAGACCAGAGGCCTGCCTGCCCTGAGGCCAGCGGTGAATCATCATCAAGAAAACCAAGCTGACATTCAAGCCTGCACTAGAGATATCCGCCTGAAGCATTTTACACTCGGTTAGTGCGCACTTTTAATGGGACTTAAATCCTGAGCTCAGGTCTCTCCCTGCAATCAGGGTGAGCACAAGTTTTGGCACCGCTGCAGCAATTAAAGCTTTACTGCGACAGCAAGTGGATCCACTTCCCGGCTCTGGAGTTACAAATAGCCACGTGGAAGTTCAAGGGACTCTAGCTGAGGTGGGGGAGTGGGCATTACCGGCATTTGGAGGAATAGTGTGGGATTTTTCTGTATTTGGCCTCTGTGAGCCACAGTGCCCCTCAGCCGAGATCCCAGGTACACGGAGCCCAAATTTAGTGTTGATTCCTAGTGGCTTCGGTTCGCTGTGTTTGGTTAAAAGATCTTGCCATATTTAGTGGCATTTAGGCAAAATATGAATATTTAAAGGTACAGTACCTAAATTAGGGAATTCCCGGCTGGGGTCCCACTGTGGACAACCTTGGGTTGCTAACAACCCAGAGAGATTGTATCACCACTTCAGTACACCAGAGCACACCTCACTTCGTGTGATCCGGCTAGATCACGGTGTACATTATATTGTATATAGTTTTCTCTTCTAAAGTCAGTAAAATTCTTTTGGTTCACACAGCTCACTGTCCGTGCATTCATTCTTGTGTGGTTCACTGTATCCCAACGGACTCCCTCGGGTCCACCTCTTACAGCTGTCCTCCTTGCCCCCTCTCAACCACCCGCCACTCCACCTCTCACCTTCAGCAGTTCCATCTCATCTGCCCACAGTCAGGTTTCTGTCAAGGAAATGTTTGAGCGTAAGAAGCCAATGTCACAGAGTCACCCCCTTGCCCGGCGTCTGACAGCTGGCTTGACGGAACTCTTAGCCCGCCAGCTTTTACCACACCAGCTGGTGGAGTCTAATGCCTTCAAAAAATTTGTCGCTATTGGGACACCACAGTGAAAGGTACCCGGCCGAAATTGCTTTTCACAAAAGGCAATCCCCAACCTGTACTCTATTGTGCAAAAGGAAGTCATGGCATGTCTGGCACACATTGTTGGGGCAAGGGTCCATCTGACCACTGATACCTGGTCTGCAAAGCACGGTCAGGGCAGGTATATCACGTACACTGCTCATTAGGTCAACCTGCTGACGGCTGACAAGCATGGAATGCGTGGCTCTGCAGCGGAGTTGGTGACACCGCCACGACTTGCAGGCAGGCCTACTGCCACCTCCTCTACTCCTCCTACTCCATCCTCTTTGATATCCTCCTCGGCTGTGTCCTCTTCTGCTGCGGCATCTGGCTGCACATCAACTGAATCCCCCCAGCTCCCCAGGGGCTATTCCACATCCCGGATACAACAGTTTCACGCTGTCTTGGGGTTGACTTGCCTGAAAACAGAGAGCCACACAGGACCAGCACTCCTGTCTGCCCTGAACGCACAGGTGGATCAGTGGCTGACCCCGCACCAACTGGAGATCGGCAAAGTGGTGTGTGACAATGGAACAAATTTGTTGTCAGCATTGAATTTGGACAAGTTGTCACATATGTCGTGCATGGCACATGTGTTGAATCTCATCGTACAACGCTTTGTGTCTAAGTACCCAGGCTTACAGGGCGTCCTCAAGCAGGCCAGGAAGGTGTGTGGCCATTTCAGGCGTTCCTTCGCGGCCATGGCGCACTTTTCTGATATTCAGCGGCGAAACAACATGCCAGTGAGGCGCTTGATTTGCGACAGCCTGACACGTTGGAATTTAACACTCCTAATGTTCGACCGCCTGCTCCAACAAGAAAAAGCCGTCCACGAGCATTGTATGACCGGGGTGCTAGGACAGCCTCTGCGGAGCTGGGATTTTTTTTGCCACGTTACTGGACACTCATGCGCAATGCCTTTAGGCTCATGTGTCCTTTTGAGGAGGTGACAAACCTAGTCAGTCGCACCGAAGGCACCATCAGCGACCTCATCCCATTTGTTTTCTTCCTGGAGCGTGCCCTGTGAAGAGTGCTGGATCAGGCTGAGCGTGAAGAGGAAAAGGAAGAGTTGTGATCACCATCACCACCAGAAACAGCCTTGTCATCATCGCTTGCTGGACCTGCGGCAACACTGGAAGAGGAGTATGAGGAAGAGGAGTCAGAGGAGGAATGTGGCTTTGAGGAGGAGGAAGACCAACCACAGCAGGCACCCCAGGGTGCTCGTTGCTGTCACCTATCTTGGACCCGTGGTGTTGTACGTGGCTGGGGGGAAGAACAGACCGTCAATGACATCAGTGAGGACGAGGAACGGGAAATGAGTAGCTCTGCATCCAACCTTGTGCAAATGGGGTCTTTCATGCTGTCATGTCTGTTGAGGGATCCTCGTATAAAAAGGATGAAGGAGAACGACCTGTACTGGGTGGCCACGCTACTAGACCCCCGGTATAAGCAGAAAGTGGCAGAAATGTTACCAAATTACCGAAAGTCGGAAAGGATGCAGCAGTTCAAAACCAAACTAAAAAATATGCTTTACACAGCTTATAAGGGGGATGTCACAGCACAACAGGAATCTAACTGGGGAAGAGGTGAAGGTAATCCTCCTCCTACCACGGCGGCAAGGACTGGACGATTTACTGATGTGTTGTTGATGGAGGACATGCAGAGCTTTTTCAGTCCTACTCATCGCCACAGCCCTTCGGGATCCAGCCTTAGAGAACGACTCGACCGACAGGTAGCAGACTACCTCGCCTTAACAGCAGATAACGACACTCTGAGGAGCAATGAACCCCTTCACTACTGGGTGTGCAGGCTTGACCTGTGGCCTGAGCTATCCCAGTTTGCGATAGAACTTCTGGCCTGCCCTGCTTCAAGTGTCCTGTCAGAAAGGACCTTCAGTGCAGCAGGAGGCATTGTCACTGACAAGAGAAGTCGCCTCGGTTAAAAAAGTGTTGATTACCTCACCTTCATAAAGATGAATGAGGCATGGATCCCGAAGGGAATGACAGTGGGGGATATGTTTGACTAACAAAAGGCCTGATGACATGCCTTGGCCTCAAAATGGTCCCCACGCTGCTGTATTTAATGTCTGCATACCGGATGACTTGAGTGACTTCTCCGCCACCAACTAGGGTTCAAGCCGCAATATTTTAGGACATTTTCTGCCTGAAAAACATGAATTTTTTCGGCCGCTGCTATAGCAGCGTCTGCAACAATACCTCATTTTTCAGGCATGTGTACATGCCTAATTTTTCTGGCCTCTGGTGCTGCACTGTGGATGCAAAAACAAAACAAAAAAAAAGGCACATACAAGTGTCAATTCCCCTTCGTGATCGTTACCTTGTTGTGGTGAAGGGGCTTGCGTATCACAATGAAGCGATCACCTATATGAGTGTGTTGGCAATGTTGGCACACCCCAGATGATAAGGTCGTTGCTTAATTGTGAACAGACCAAAAGCGATTGGCTGGATAATTTTTCATAAAAAAAACATTAATTTTCTTTGTGATTATCTAAGGCGATCATTAAAGCCTACTATGGACCCAACAATGGGCCCACACTGCAGAATCATTGTTTTCTAGGTCACTTAACTGTCACTGAACTACCTCAGCAAGACCATAGGCTTTGAAAATCGCCATCACGTCAGCGCGGCGGCTCTCTCAGGTCTCACTGACGCCTATTGGCGTCATCTCGTGAGACCCGAGATTTCGCATGAACGCGCATGCGTTCATGCGATCGTAACCGGGACAACTGAAACTACAGCCTGCCAGCGCTGATCATGCGCTGGCAGGCTGTAGATGCAAAAAAAAACGCATTTAAAACGCATATCGGACGCTGTTTTCTAAACAGCGTCTGATATGCCTGCTTCCTGCTCCTCTGGTGGTCCCTTTGTCTGGGACCACCAGGGGAAACATAAGTAAAGTGCACCAATCACTACACAACCCCCCCCCACCCCTCATCACTGATTAACCCCTGATCACCCATGTCACCCCCCCTGATCACCCCCTGTCACCAATCACCCCCATATAAGGCTCATTCAGACGTCCGTATGTGTTTTGCGGATCCATGGATCTGCGGATCCGCAAAATACGGACACCAGCAATGTGCTTTCCGCATTTTGCGGATCCGCACATTGCCAGAACTATATAGAAAATGCCTTTTCTTTTCCGCAATTGCGGACAAAAATAGGACATGTTTTATATTTTTGCGGATCCGGAAGTGCAGATCCGCAATTCCGGATCCGAGCGGGACAAAGTCTGTCCCCATAGAATTGAACGTATCTACAATTCCGTTCCGCTAAATTTTGCGGAACAGAATTGCGGACGTGTGAATGAGGCCTAAGGGTCCCTTAGCGATCGCAGCTTTACAGCTTTCCCCTCTTTTTTTTTTTGCACACATTTTTTAGAGATTTTTTCATCCACATTGATCAATGTGAATGAAGAAATCTGTGCCGTTCATTTTTTTCTTTCAGCCCAGCGGCCGAACGAAAAACAAAATCTCATTACCTTGTGGGGAGTCGCTCTGGTAGATAGCAGTGCGGGTGCAGTATAGAGGCAAAACGGAGTCCAGAAAGTGTAGCAAACAGTGTTTAATTCACACTTGTAGCAAATACACAGCAAACAGTCACTTGGTGTTAATTCACACCCATCAGAAAACGTGCAGCAAAACGAAATAGTCAAAAACAGGTTCCAGTCACCTGGGAGGCTTTAGGTGCAGGTTCGCACCTGGCTGTCAGTCCAGCTGCAAGGCGATCGACCTCCGGCTTCCAGGCCGTCTGCACTCCTCCTTGCTTGGGGTCTTGCTTCCAGCCCAGAGAACTCCACACAGCACAGCATGGATCAGCACTCCCAGACTCAAGTGATTCCACAGCCTAACAGCAGCTCCAGGACAATCACACTCAGCTGCTGAGGAGGCTGCCTTTTGAAGGCCCGGATAAAGTCCGGCCTGGACCGTGGGGAATAGGCACCCACCCAACTCTTTGCCTACTCCCAGTAAGAGCCGGCCCGGATTGGCTTTGCAGCCAAACTAAAAAACAAGGTGTCAAACAGCACTAGCTTCTGCTGACACACGAAAACCCGGCTCTTACCTCACCGAGGCCAGGAACCTCGGTGACACGTACCTGCCATCGACCACGGTACCTTGCACCCTCTTACAACCTGTATGCTCAATATAAGGAGAATAGCTAAAAATCCTAATTCTGGCCATACGGGTAATGATTGCGGAGACCCTCAAATGCCAGGGCAGTGGAAAAACCTCACAAGTGACCCCATTTTAGAAAGTAGTCATCCCAAGGTATTCGCTGAGGGGCATAGTAGGTTCATGGAAGTTTTTATTTTTTGACACAAGTTAGCGGAAAATGAATTTTTTTGAAAAAAATAATTCAATTTCCGCTAACTTGTGACAAAAAATAAAAAATTCCATGAACTCACTATGCCCCTCAGTGAATACCTTAGGGTGTCTACTTTCCGAAATGGGGTCATTTATGGGGTGTTTCTACTGTCTGGGCATTGTAGTACGTCAGGAAACAGGACAAGTGCTCAGAAAGTCAAAGTGCTGAACTTTTTTGCACCATAGTTTGTAAACCCTATAACTTTTACCCAAACCAATAAATATACACTTATTGCATTTTTTTTTATCAAAGACATGTAGAACAATAAATTTAGAGAAAAATTTTAATTGAAATGTAGTGTTATTTGAAAATTTTTACAACAGAAAGCGAAAAATGTCGTTTTTTTGCAAAAATTTCGGCAAAAAAAGTAAAATATAAAAAAAAGGAAAAATGTCAGCAAGAATGAAAAACCACCAAATGAAAGCTCTATTAGTGAGAAGAAAAGGAGGTAAAATTCATTTGGGTGGTAAGTTGTATGACCGAGCAATAAACGGTGAAATTAGTGTAGTGCGGATTTGTAAAAAAGGGCCTGGTCACTAGGGGGGTATAAACCTGTGGTCTTCAAGTGGTTAATATCCATCCCTTGGCTAGTGGTACAGTGATTAACTTTGTCTTGTGGGTCTAGTGCGATCTCTGGAACATTTTTATCCAGTAGCCACACACTACATTTATCACAAGCCCCTGGGCAAGTTGCTGACCCAAGTAAGCATTAGGGCAGGGGTGGCCAACCTGTGGCTCTTGAGCCACATGTGGCTCTTTGCTTCTTCAAGTGTGGCTCTTGCTGTGGAGCTGGGAAGCAGTCAGGCTGGCGCACTCTCCACCCCGTGCTCAGATATTTTTTCCTGATCGGGCACCGTTGCTACTTTGCAGCTCTAGCTCACTCTCCACTATGTCCTGATGCGCACAGTGTGAGAACGTAGTACGTGAAGACATGCACTATGTCCTGATGCTGTGCTCATCAGGTCATAGTGGAGAGAGTGTCAGACCTGCAAAGTAGCAGCTGCCTGAACAGGAGACCAGTGCCTGATCAGGAGAGGGAAGAGATTTTTTTTTAATTATAGAACTGAGCATGGGGGTCTGATCTAAGCACGGGAGGTTCTGATCTGAGCATGGTTGAGGGGTCCTGATCTGGGCAATGGAGGTCTGATCTGAGCATGGGGGGGTCCTGATCTGAGCGATGGGGGTCTGATCTGAGCATGGGGGTCACATCTGAGCATGGGGGAGTCTTGTGTGAGCATGGGTTGGTCAGGTCTGAGCATGGGGGGGGCAGATCTGAGAATGGGGGGATCTGAGCACTGAGGGTCTGACACTGGGAGTCTGATTTGTGTTGTCTGATACGAGCATTGGGGGTCTGATTTGGAGGTCTGATGAGGTTTGGGGAGCTTATTTTAGGTCAGATGAGAATTGGGGATCCGATTTAGGAGTCTGATCTGAGGTCTGGTGAAAAATCTTTTTTTTTTTCTATCTGTTACAACCTAGGTGCATCTTGTAGGGCGACAAATAAGGTGACTGTGTAAATGTATAGCTTGTGGCTCCTGGTAATCATCCTTTTTTTTTTTTGGCTCACTGTGTCTGTAAGGTTGGCCACCCCTGCATTAGGGAGCAGCTGGGATAGGGTATCTACCCCATTGTTTTAATCTAATTGACCAATAAAGTTTATTATTTTATTTTAGCGTACCTCTGTCAGTTATATTTAATTTTGTCTAATTGAGGATGCATACCTCAGCACCCTTATTTTTGTTTACTGTACGCTATGGCCAACAGACAGTTGCCTGGACCCTTCAAAGGAACAGGCAGAGGCATAAATGTTGCTATGACCAGCAAAAGTAGTGGTAGAAGAAGAGGTGGTAGTAGCAGCAGCCACAGCAAAATGCCAGAGCTGCCACTGTCATCCTCAGGTCATGTTTTGACCAACAATCCAGCTGTAATGGTTGACTCACTGTTCAACATAATCTCAGGTGACAACAGAGCCAGGAATCATATTTAGTTGCCATGGCACAGTAACAACCTCTGTGCCCTCACCTCTACTGAGACTGCCCTTGTAGCATCCCCAAGTCAGGGGAGTATGAGGGACTGACCTGGAGAATGCCAGTGATGGAGAGGCTGGCACGTGGATCCTCTGGAGCACTCTCTGGGTTCTTGAGGGACACAGCCAGGTGTAGTGTGAGGTGCCCTTGGTGTTTGCAGATTAGCGTGCCTGTGGCTGGGTGTCCCTGATGTCCGTGACGCCAGTGCCAGTAACGGTGGCACACCGTTTTGATAGGAGGAATAATTGAAGTGCAGACTTGGGTAGTAAACCAGAACTTCACTTTACTGAACAGTAATAAACAGCATACACTCTCTTGACAGTTCCTCAGAAGACGATTGGTTTCAGCAAGCTTTAGGTTACAGTACATTAATGGCAGGCTTATATTTAGCAAGGTGATTCACAGAGGGTTAAAGCAGGACTTCTGCAGTACAGGCGGCTTTACTCTCTTCCTGACTGATCCTGGCTGGCAAAATATACTCCAAGGCCCCAATGCCCTATCTCTGTGTCACTGCCGGGTTTGGGAGACGGTCGGTCAGAGGTTCCTCCTGCTGTATGATGTTTGATTTGATTTCACTTTGCTCAGTTCCCTTCTCTCCCTCAGGTGCCTTTCATAATTGATTTATTGGCATGCTTTATATACCCTCCCATAATGCTTCTCTCTGTGGTTTATACAACTTCCTGGATGAAGTGTCTGCTGCTGGAAGCTGGAGTAACATTGCTCTAAAGTTAAGTGCAATTTCATTTATTTTGTGTTTGGTTTGCTGGCTTGATTCAAGGTGACCCTGTCTCCCTCCGTATTCTGTGCAGGGAGCTGGTGGTCGGTCCCTCCACTAACATAGGGTATTCAGGTGTCACTCAGTTATAGGTACGAGGGCATGTATCTGTCTACCACGGGGACCTATACATGAGCATAGCAGTTCAGGGAGAGTTCTTAGGGATTTAAAGGGCTCTCCTATATTTTCCTTAGTTTGGGATCAAGCCAGTCTGTCGTTGCTTATCAATTCCTGTTGTCTGTACTCCATCCTTGACACTCTGGCTTTTATTCTTGGGATTACAATTACTGAGTACCTCCTAGTATTTGTAGTACCTCTTGCGTTCTGGAATGGTACAGCTTGACTCCTGCTGACCTGCCTAGGCCTGAGACATGAGGCCTTCACAGACTCCAGGGTCTGCACTGAACTCTAGCCTGCTCTGGCCTAGCTATTTATATCTTGGCTCTTTAGCTCCCCCTGGTGGCCTATAACTAAATAACACCCTTGCAGGCCTGTACATGGAAGCACCTTAAAGGTAAATGTCATTAAAAAATATATACAACCAATCTCCCCACAGATGAGGGGAACGACAGCACCCAAGTGACCCTTCTGTAGTGTCGGGCATCACAACTCCCGTACACTACACCTTTTATTTTCTTGCTCCTTCTCGGGAAGTAATGCATCCTGCTGGCTCTACTATGCTTTTCAGTGAGGACGAGGTCAGCAGCTACAGGCCAGGACAGACTTGGAGGAGAGGTCCGCTGCTTCCTCCCTTAGGCATGCGAGTGTTGCGAGCGGTCAGGGACGTGACCATAAGACTGGTGAAGCTGACATAACTGATGACCAGACAGGAGTGGATGGTGATGTAGCCAATCGCACGTGGGAGCTATGTGAAGAGGGGGTATCATCATCATCCTTATGGGGTGAAGGTGGCAGTAGGCTCCTGAGACTGTAGCAGGGTGGCAGTGTGCCGATGAGCAAGCAGGGTGGAAGCAGTGGGCAATCTGGAGCCAAACATGCCTGGGGTAGACCATCTGCTACTCAGCAGCCTACCTATCTGGAAACAACAAGCGGTGCATGGGTTAATAAAGGCAATGGCAGGCAGTTAGCATTGAGTGGTGAGAGTATGATGCCATACTTGGCAGTCTGGGATTTTTTTATCAAGTTGCTAGATGACGCTAGCATGGCAGTATGCAAGATATGTGGGCAGAAGATGATGCGCGGTCAAGGTCCTAATGTTGGCAGAACCGCCCTGTGTCAACACACAGTGCATTACAAAAAAGTGACCTTGGAAAACCATGAAATCGATCACCAAGGTTATGGCAAAGAGGCAATAGTATATGTGCACTCATCCTGCAGCAACTGTAGGGTCAATATGTGAGTGCGGTGGGCCAGTGGGTGTAGTAGTTGTTACTCACGATTAGCAGCTCCCTGGGCCGGCGTGTAGTAATGGAAAGGATAGCAGCAGATTCCTTCGGGGCACACTCTGGTGTTCAGGGATCTCCTGCTGGATGCAGATGATGGTTGAGGTGCCCTTGGTGATATGGTTTTAGGTGCAGGGGAGGCAGGGTCCCTGGTGTTCTTGATGCCAGCCTTGGTCTTCTACTTCCTTTATCTGTCCCATTTCATTCTAGCTATGGCATCCCAAATGCACCCCAAACACATATGTGCATGCAAAGTACTATTACATCACTCAGATAACCTCATATAAGTAAAGGCTTATACATATCAATACACATTATGAAATATCACATATATATCTTTATTTTCAGGCTCTCATGGGGCAAAGGTGACATTGGGCAATGTGACTTATTTGCTTGACGGTGACAAAAATGGATATTGCTCTTGTAATGCAGCAATGCAGTCCATGGCAAAGTCCTCTAAAGCAAAGTCCATCCCTGATCTGAGGTAGTAAATATAGGTAATCAAACACTGTAGGCTTTTTAAAATATCCAGTCTCTGACTAGGCAATTATTTGCTTGTAAAACATGTGAGTTGCAGATGGTAAAACACAGAAAATGTTTTTCTGGTCTCATGACTTAAAACATTGTGCTAAAACATTTAAAATTTATACTCCCAGATAACCTGAGAAGGGGGAAAAAGGGTATAAAAATACGCTAACGTGCGCAACTGGGTTATAGCAGCTTTGGTGGAGTCCTTTAGGGAGTCCATTAGAAGGTCACTAGGCTCAGAGTTGACCTGGGGACCTGCCACAAAACAATAAAGAGTGTACTTGACTAATGGCTCTAACTCCATAAAGTAATTTCCCTTTTTGTAAGGGACACATAGTGGCCAGCCGGCCTTCTCACATGTGGGGATCATCTTCAGGAGTAGTGTTATTGGTGGGCTCTGGCCCACTGGTGGGTTCTCCAACAGACATCCTTCTTTGAGGCCACAAGGTTGGTCTGGAGGTTACCACTCGAATGGCCTGTTATGTAGCTGTTGGGGCTGCCATTCTCCAGGCAGTAGTACAGGAACCAGGCCTTGGTCTGAAATACTAGAGAAACGGGTGCGGTGTATCACTGATGGAGCTCCAGATGGGCTGGGTTTTCCTCCTCAGAGATCCCAGAGTACACAGACACAGTTCCTGGCCAGGGAATGACAATGGTGACCAGGTTTATGAACACAGGAGTTAGTGCTCTGGCTGAGGCACCAGCGGCATTCAAAATTGGTATAGAGCATATTGGTGGTGCTCCCCTGGCTGCACCCTGACCTGGCTGATTCCCTATGGCAGCAAGCAAAAGGCCCATAACTTCAGCCCAACCAGGTCCTCCCACTGTACAAGTTCATATGGTTCAATTTCCAGTATATTTTTGGGAGGTCGAGGCCACATCGATGGTAGGTTAGCAGATACAGTCACAGCCATAACTTCAGCGTAGCTAGGAGGTGGTTGCTGTGTGGTCTCAGCAGCGGGTGCTAAAGCTGTAGTGCTGTCTCTGGCGGCCATATTGCAACCTGTCTTCCTCTCAGGAGAGCAGTAGGATGCGTCTTCTCTCAGGGAGGGACTGGCGCTCTCACACTTCACAGGCCCGCCTCCTAGGTTCAGCAGCATTAGGGGGGTGATATAGACATTCCCTTACAGAGAAGGAGGGGTACAGACATCGGGAGGCATAATACAAAGTCAAGGATGTTGGAGCAAAAATTGTTTTCCCGCTCTGGAAAGGTGGTGTCATTTAATTTTCCTGCCGGTAGCAAAACATCGGCTACAGTGATAGCACAATAAAAATAACAAGAAGGCCCTTAGGCAGCCATTTTGCAAACATTGATGTTCCATTCAGTGACAGCAAGCAGTGGTAGTGACACAAACAGTTTGGCATTTTCCAACTGTGATGAGCCGGTGGGTGTAGTAGTTGTTACTCGTGGTTAGCAGCTCCTGGCGTGCAGTGACTGAAGAATAGCACCAGGTTCCTTCGGAGCACACTCTGGTGTTCAGAAATCTTCTGCCAGATGGTGGTTGAGGTACCCTTGGTGGTATGGTTTTAGTTGCAGGGAAGGCAGGGTCCCTGGTGTTCGTGACATCAGCACCCTTGGGTGCAAATGAAGTGTAAAATGTATAAGAGACAGTCTGTTTGAATAACTGGAACTTTTACTACTAAATCAATTGCCTTGAGGAAGATTTTGCAGTTCGTTTACATGGCAGAGGTAGTTGAAATCCATATAATAGACATACAGTTACCTGTGTGCAACCAAAACAGGCCTCAACAAAAATCTATAAGGGCATGTGCAAAACCACAACATCTAACTACAATATTGCTAGCTCACGAGACAAAAAGACATATGCCTAATGTAATAAAAATTATATACGGTATATAGACTTTATTACAAAACAATCAGTGCACACAGTATGTGGCAGTATATCAATAGTACAAAAAGAAAAACGTCAGATATAGAAAGGTGCCAGAATCAACTGACATATGCTACTATTTACCCCCAAAAAGATGTTACACATATCCCATGTGACCAGGTACAAAATATCTACGCTAAATGGCAGAATAATCATATAACAACGATATAGCGACGATATTTTGTTCATCTGGCAGGGCTCAACGTCACACTTGGAGGAGTTTTTACAGGCCCTAAATAAAAATGTAACAATTATCAAAAAAAGGAAAATTTGCTTAAGATAATGGTGGGTATGCTTTCTACGGGATACAACCATAAAAATTTTTTATATATGAAAGCCACTCCTAAAAAATAACTTTTATTGGAACTCTCTTAAAAACTACCTCCAATGTCAGGAGGAAAAATACTCCCCATATACTAGGGGAAGGTTGCAGGTACACAAGAAAATGGATATTAGATATTGGTTACGGCAAGCAGTGGCTGTCCCTGGTGTGGTAACCCTCACTAAGGCTCAGCCCGAGGGCACCCCCTGATGGTAGGAGCCCCTCGTCCTCGTGCCTGCCCTTACTTACCCTGCAGCCGTCCCTCGTCAAATCACTGCGTAGTGCTAACAAGAACTCGTACCTAAATTATCGATGTGTGGCACGATCTCTGTCAGATCACGCTACTCTTGATCATGATATACAAGAGTAAAAAAAATCGCATGTATACAAGGGTCATCAAAAGTAACCCAGAAAGAAGCCCCGACGCGTTTCCCCCAAACATATCACTTAGGGTTCATCAGGGGGCCCATACATAACGAGATACACCTGTGCGACATACAGTTTAAGATCATCATGCGGGGATCCAGTGGAAAAAAGTCACTTCGTAGGAACCCGCATCTGGACCACAGAGGAGACAGTGCCTTGGTCGCATCCAGGGGTGAGGCGTCTGATATTGCACCTAAATAAAAATGACCTTATTATTAAACTTACATGGAAATATAGTGTGAACTATGTGGAATTCCTTAAACTTATGATCCTAGTTGAGGACGGTGGTCTTTTAGGCTTGACATGTATAGGAACCCAACCGCCACAAATTTTTTTGCTGCATTCCTCCTCCTCCCACCATCCACAGGTCTCTAGAGCAATACCTGTTGGTCAGTTTTGTAGAGCCAGGAGGATCTGCTTGAGCGATGCTCGATTTAAACAACAGTCGGCTGACTTGTCACAACGGTTTCTGGAGAGGGTTACAATAAAAAAGTGATAAAAAGGGGTTACATAAAAGCTAAAAACCTCTCTAGAGAGTACCTTCTGGTCAATGTAAGATGAAAAGAAGAGGGGTATGATTACCCCAGATTTTTTACTACCTTTAATGCTCAATGGAGTTAACAGTAGGCTATTCTCCAGAAACATTGGCAGATCCTCTTGACGGACAGGGACCTTAGGAGAGTGATTCCTGAGAGACCACTAATCACCTGGAAGAGGGACAAGCAAAAATGTGAGGGACATGGAGAAGTGGTCTTTTTGTTGATAAGGGCCCACAATGAGGATCATTCCCATGTGGTCATTGTACCGCCTGTTGATACATGACTAGGACTGACAGGTTTGTGGACTCTGGTAGAGGAAAAGAATATAAAATCGTCTATCATCTCCTGCAAAATAGAAGCAGTGATATATTATATGGAGTGCCCTTGTGGTCTCATGTATGTAGGGATGACCACCAGGGCCTTCAAAACTCGAGTGTTAGAACATATCAGAGACATCAGAGCAGCAGGCGAAATTACTCTTCAGGACAAACTCAAGAAGTTGAAACCTATTGTGAAACATTTTCGGGAAATTCATAACAGCGACCCTAAGGGGATCTCCTTCAGAGGGATAGACCGATTAGGAATTTGGGGAGGAGACATAAAATGTTGTCTCCTTTAAAGAGAGACAAAATGGATAGTTCTGCTTAACACGGTGACTCCTCATGGATTGAATGAGGCCCTTAGTTTCAAATCCTTTTTATAGTTTATTTTATCATTTTCTTCTTTACTCTTATTTTACTTATTCTTTCTTTCTCTGTATCCATTATTGTCCCCTGTATATTGGAATATCTATTGCATCATGAACAGAACTGATACGATTTACAGGACGGATTATCTGGAAGAGGAAATGAGAGAAGAGTTGTTTGTCTAATTATGGGGATCAACACTATATGAATTTTTTAGTTATACTATCATGAGTTGGATTTGTGTATTAATTTATTAACACAAAACTTTGTATTAAAAACCTTTCTTTTTTTATGTATGCTCACTCTATATGTTATTGTCTATTTGATTCACTTGATGAATGTATTTGTTTTTTATATAATTAATTATTTATATATTTATTTATTTATTCTTATTTATAAATGAATTATAGTATTATCACTATTCTTCACAATTTTTCTATTATGTATTTTATTATCACTATTTTTATAATTTGTATATCATGTACTCGATTAACGCTCACTTTTCTAAACGCATAATCATGTCTTTATTATATTTTCATGTTTCACTTAATGTATGCATAAAATATATTTGTCATTTTTTCTATTATTTTTTATTTTTATGTTGTCCAATTAATTATGTATACAATCATGTTTTTTTTGTAAATCTGCAAGGCTGGCACTTTATATATATTTAGGTATGTTTCCTGTTTCCTTTTTATTATATTATGTTGTGATTCATGTCTGTGCGGCGCCAATTTTGCACGAGATTATTTCCCATATTAATGCGTGGTCAAATATTTTGTCCTTTTATTTTTATGCCTTCATTGCTCTGCCTCTCCTAACTACATTTTTTTATAGTTTGATTGCTTGTCTGCTGAGAATGCGCGCCTTGTTTACGGTTACAGGGTTGCCTGGTTACCCTGTCAGCTGTTGCAGCGCATCGCCGTGGTGCGCTGTGTGTCGGATCACGTGGAGACGCCAAGACTGCCTCTTTGGGTGGCTGGAGCGCACGGCGTGCCTTCCACCCTTCCACCTGATGAGCCTGGCGCCCTCATTTGTTGACCGCGGCGCGCATCACCAGATGGGGATACACTATATAATATACATCAGCTAAATTGACTTTATGTAAGTAATTTTCTCGATTTTTGGCGGCATTCTCTGTAGTTAAAAGAGTGTGTTTTGGCTTCAGCTCACAACCTCCTGACGAAGCATTGGCGAAACGCTCGTCAAGGGTTTTCTGCTGACGTACGCTGGCTTGTATACCCCCAATCATGTCCTGTGGTATGTACTGTACATTATATTAGATGGGATAGCTGCTTGTCACTGGACTAGCGGCTCCCTCCAATTGGATGATGAGTGGTGTTAGAGCTTTCACCTTCAGGATTTATAGGTGGTTTGTTATATGATTATTCTGCTATTTAGCGTAGATATTTTGTACCTGGTCACATGGGATATGTGTAACATCTTTTTGGGGGTAAATAGTGACATATGTCAGTTGATTCTGGCACCTTTCTATATCTGACATTTTTCCTTTTTGTACTATTAATATACTGCTACATACTGTGTACACTGATTGTTTTGTAATAAAGTCTATATATATTTTTTATTACATTGGGCGTATGTCTTTTTTGTCTCATGAGCGAGCAATACTGTAGTTAGATACAGTTACCTGTGGCTGTAATCTTGGTGAGGTATAAGTTCTGATCACACTTAGGCTGTAGTAACTTCTGGATGACTATCTTCCAGGTATGGAGTATACATTAATAAACTGCTATTATTATACGTATGTATTGCCTTCTTGGATTACTCACAATCTCACAAGTGTCCACACTGTCTATATAGGAACGCGGCTCTAAATACAGCTTTTACTTCACTGTAGAGTGTGAACAGGCACCATAGGCTATCTCCTGTCTCACATAAGTTGCTAGTAAGTCCATAGGCTGAGTAAAACACTCTCATCTACACTAGACTCACTTTATCCTTTCTCATAACACACTGGAGCACATATGTCCTGGTATCCAGGCCTACCATTGGTCAGCGCACTACTCAGAGTGGTAGCTCAATGTTAGCTTAATTGTAGGAATAGCAGGTCCAGCCCTGGCTTTGGTCTTCTACTTCCTTCATCTGTCCTTCATTTAGTCTGGCTATGGCGTCTGACTTCCGTAGGTCTGATGTGGGATGCAGCCTCCCTTAGCTGGGGGATAAACAGGTGATGCCCTTGCTGCACTTTACACAGTACACTACTTACTCTGCTTCCATTTTTCACTGGTTCTAAACTGCACTGCACTGCCAAACCCTAATATAGTGCCGCCACCATCTAGGGGTGGATAGATGTAATGACATGCATGCATATAAAAACAGCTAGTTATAAGGAATTACAGCTATATACACACATATAATCACATAACATTCTGCAAATACCCAGATGTATACTAGGCCCCACTACCAACATGGAGTGGGACACTGCATTCCAGAAGCTGAACGTGCACTTGACCAAGTTGCTGGTACTACAGTCCCTCCCTTTCCATATCGTGGATTGTGAACATTTCAGAGAACTTATGGCTTGTGCCCACCCAAGGTGGAGAGTCCCAAGCCGTCATTACTTCTCTAACATGTGGAGCTGTGACTACGGTCAAAGACAACATACAGTATGTCCTTTACAGCCCACTGGGTAAATGTGGTTCTTGCCCAGGAACACCAGCAAATTTGACTGGGGTAAAAAAAAGGTCTAGCCCCAAACGCATGCCAAGACGTGGACGTAATGATTTCTGGACAACGGACTCTGACTCGAGTCAGTCAGAGGGCAATGGGGCATGTCCCGCTAGTGGCCCCGTCCCTTTAGAAAAAGAACGAGAAGGGGACGTGGGAGACGCGCCAGAAAAATTTAAAGAGATTCGCAACGAGACGGAGACTACAGGTCACTTGGCGACAATAGAGACTAATGAAAAGGAGTCCACCACTGGCGCCACGGATTTAGTGGTGAACCTCACAGGGTTAGAGCTCCCCCCAAGCTGCATCCCACTCCTTAACAGGGGTTTGGGATTCAGTCTGGTAGAGCAGTTCTCCCCTGTTGATCTTGAGATTGATCTGTTTCTATCGGTCCGAAAATTGTTTCTTAAAAAAATGTTTCTAGAATCCCAACCTAGTGATAAGCCCCCGTTGCCAGGGGAAATCCCAATTACTACCTCCAAGACGGAGTTTTATCTGAAGGGTCGCCTTGGTGAGGAGGAGATAGAGTGTATTCAGTTCTTAGCTGGTAAGGAAACAGAGGAAATGGCCAGCAATAGCAGCCCAGTAGAGAAATATGTAGGGGGCATCAGGTCCACCTTCCTTCCTCCCATGCAGGCCGGCTCAGCGATAGACCTATTCCATAAACGGGTATTGAGGGAAATACGTGCGCAGATGTATCCAACAGCACCCCCCAACATTACTGGGGAAGAGTATCAGGCCCTTTGTTGGTTAAAAAAAACAGGAGAACATCGTAATTAAGCTGGCCGACAAGGGAGGGAATGTGGTCCTGATGTCCAGGGAATATTATCTGGAAGAGGCAAGTAGACAATTAGGGGACGGCACGGTGTATCAGAAGTTGAAAGGGGATCCCACCCTGGGTATTACCTCTAAACTCAGCACACTTATAAATAAATATGTAGCAGCCGGTCTCCTACCCAAAAGTATGGTTAATAAGCTTGTCCCTGGCCATCCCAAAATCCCTGTATGGTACTTCGTACCAAAAATCCACAAGTCACTGACCCGACCCCCAGGCCGCCCTATAGTGGCCGGGATCGGGTCAGTGACAGAGCCACTATCTGGCTATGTGGATTGGCTCCTTAGGCCACTCCTCTCCAGTACCCCGATATATCTCAAGGACACAGGAGACTTCCTCCGCGCACTCCGTTCTATCGAGTGGCGGGGGGAGTATAGCCTAGTGTCTTTGGATGTCGAGAGCTTATACACAAGGATCCCACATGATTTAGGGCTCCGAGCTATCAGCCTCGTACTCAGTACAAGCGACAAGGGAAGCATGTTCAATAGCTTCATCTATGAGGCACTTGATTAGGGGTGAGTCGCTGGACTTCCTAGATGTGCACGTTACAGTAGAGGATGGTGTACTACACACCGCGGGTTTTCGTAAGCCCACCGCAACGAATTCACTGCTCCACCGAACCAGTTTTCATCCGCCATCGGTGAAGGAGGCCATCCCTTACGGACGGTTTGTCTGTTTACGGAGGATCAACGACACCAATGGCGGATTTCATTGCCAGGCCAAGGAGCTGAGTAACCGCCTCCTGGATCGGGGTTATCCGCGGAGAAACGTCTCAGCAGCTTTGTACAGAGCTAGTCAGACCACACATGGAGTACTGTGTACAGTTTTGGGCTCCTGTGAACAAGGCAGACATAGCAGAGCTGGAGAGGGTTCAGAGGAGAGCAACTAAAGTAATAACTGGAATGGGGCAACTACAGTACCCTGAAAGGTTATCAAAATTAGGGTTATTTACTTTAGAAAAAAGACGACTGAGGGGAGATCTAATAACTATGTATAAATATATCAGGGGTCAGTACAGAGATCTGTCACATCATCTATTTATCCCCAGGACTGTGACTGTGACGAGGGGACATCCTCTGCGTCTGGAGGAAAGAAGGTTTGTACACAAACATAGAAGAGGATTCTTCACGGTAAGAGCAGTGAGACTATGGAACTCTCTGCCTGAGGAGGTGGTGATGGTGAGTACAATAAAGGAATTCAAGAGGGGCCTGGATGCATTTCTGGAGTGTAATAATATTACAGGCTATAGCTACTAGAGAGGGGTCGTTGATCCGGGGAGTACTTCTTTCCTCTGGATCAACTAGCAGGATGACAGACCGAACTGGATGGACAGATGTCTTTTTTCGGCCTTATGTACTATGTTACTATGTTACTTGATCGGGACACATTGTTTGTTAAAAAAGACAGGAGCACTGAACTTCCCCGGTTTGCCTTGACATTTAAATATAGTCCTGCTGCTGACGCTATCAAGCGGTTCATTAATTAGAACTGGGATTTGCTTAAGGGGGACCCCACCTTGAATAACCTTACCAGCCAACGCCCATTGGTTATGTTTAGGAAGTGCCAGACCATCAAAGATAGAGTGGTCAGTAGTGACTGTACAAACCAGTGGTTGAGACTTGGCTTACCAACAAACAGTTAAAAGAGAACCATAGGTGTGGACATTGCTCCTTTTGCGCTCTGAATATGCATAGCAAATGGCTACAAGTAGGAGGAATTAAACATACAGTTAAGGATTTCATTACATGTCGAACACCTTATGTCGTGTATGTCATTTTTTGTCCGTGTAAGAGGTTTTATATCGGCAAAACGATACGTCCACTCTTTGAAAGGATACGGGAGCATGTCAACTCCATTCGTTTGGGCAGGGGATGCCCCTGCTTGATTGAGCATATTAGAGCCGCACACAGCGGCCATCCGCATTGCCTCTCCTTTGCAGGAATGGAGCAGGTCCGACCTATCCCCGGGGGGCATTGGCCCCGGCTTCTCCTGCAGAGAGAGGCAAGGTGGATTATGGGTACCGGAGCAACCGGAGCAGCGGGTTTGAACGACAGGAATGACATGTCAGTGTTCCTGTAGGGATACAAATTATGGCTGTAATTTGGAGTACAGTATTCTCTGGTATTGAGTCCTCGTAACCACTGTAATTCGAGCTCCCTTCCCTTTCCTTCTCACTCAAGAATGGTGATATGTGTGCGTGATCTGTATTGAAGACACAATGGGTGGTGAAAATTAAAAAGTTGGCACCACCACTGTGTATTCAACCGCACAGTATGAATACGTCAGCAATATGGCCTCACTTTGAAATATTATGTATGAGCATATGAGCAACATGACGATACAAATAAGTATGTAGCACAATTGAATCACTTGTGATTTTAACGTTACTAATTTGCGCTCAGCTGTTGCTTATGATGATGGCCACGGAGAGCCGCCTATATGAAGAGCAAGTCTGCGCAATGACGTGTGATCAGCCAGACGAAGCGTGATCCCACACACGAAACGGCTGTAGCCGCTAATCATCCGCAACTGGCTGTCTGCCCCTGCACCCTGTTTATAATTGTCCTGTACAAGGATGAATAAAGAAAGTTAAAGCATCTACCTCGGTGAGTGCTGCAAGCCTCTTTGATATTTCTCTCTACACCGTATTGGATCCTACTCTGTACCGTCACTGTTGCTGAGCACCACGTACGAGTGTCTACCTGCTGTGGTGTGCGCATTGGTCCGAAAGGGGAGGTCGGGTGGATTGCCTGATTGGATAGCAATGCCACCGTTTCTCATCTCTATTGTAACATTCATTCTGCCACTCATCCAGGATGTTCCAGGACATTACGCGTGTATTACGCAACGTGCCTGTGTGGGTATAGATATGTGGGAATGACAACACGGCAATTACGGGTCCGTATGCAAGAATATCAAAAAGATATACGGGCAGCAGCGAAAATAGATGAGACTGATGGAGACAAATTGAAAAAAATTAAAACCCATAGCGCACCATTTTCACCATTGCCACAATAATTGTTGGCAAGATTTGAAATTCCGTGGAATTGACAAAGTGTCTTTAGGCGTGAGGGGTGAGGACCTTTGTCGTCGTCTGGAGCAGATCGAAAGTAAATGGATTGTAAAACTTAACACACAAATACCATATGGTTTCAATGATAAGATCCCATTCACGTCATTTCTGTGACTTCTGATCTTGGTGACCATTTTTATTTCTTATTTTTTATTCTTTAATAGTTTATTTTTATTTTAACCAAGTGATTAGGTTTGTCCTTACTTATGATTAATTGTGCCTTTTACTAATATTTGTGTTTAATACATTGTAGGATACTATGTAATTTTCTTGTGATGTGAATTTTCCCGGAGTTTTGCCTCAATGTGGACAGTATTAATATTCAGCGCTGATTGGACATCTTCTCTAAATTCACATTAGGTTTTATGCTAACTACTATGTGAAGCCAGTCACAGAAGTCTCTTTCTCCCTTTTTTATGTCGTTGGCTATTGGATCTGGCACATACTGCACTGTATTTTAATATTGTTTGTGTTCTATAATTATAACACTTTTAGCACATTATATTGCACTTTTTGCATCCTAATTGCTCCATGGTGGTTCATGATCCGGACATGGACTTCCATGAGGCTTTATTCACTTAGTATTTATTTACACAAAATTTTGCACAATTATAAGTTTTATATTACATCTTTTTATACATTCACTTTTCACTTTGCTGATTATATTTTATTATGTATGGCCAGTGGCGTAGCGTGGGTTGCCAGCACCCGGGGCAAGCCATGTATTTCGACCCCCCCCCCCCCCAACCTGTGGGCACACCAATTTTTACAGATAACATAGTGGATGTCACTTGCAGTCCTATGTAACACTACAGATAATACAGTGATAGCTCTCTGAGTACAGATAATGTAGTAGATGGGTGTGAACCCCCAGAATTCAGAACACACACAGTGTGACCTGAAGTCTGGGGCCAGGATTTGGCAGGGTGGGCCACCGTCTTCATTCGGAAATTAGAACATCATGACACCTTTTATCAGCCACGTCTCGTCTCTGCAGAGTTTCACAGAAAACATTTTTAAATTCCTCACTTTACTATCATTATACACAGGGGCAATTATATATACTAATAATACAGAGGGGGCAATTATATATCCTAATAATACAGAGGGGGCCAGTATATATCCTAATAATACAGAGGGGCCATTATATATGCTAATAATACAGAGGGGCCGTTATATATACTAATAATACAGAGGAGCTGTTATATATACTAATAATACAGAGGGGCCATTATATATACTAATAATACAGAGGGGCCATTATATATACTAATAATACAGAGGGGCCATTTTATATACTAATAATACAGAGGGGCCATTATATATACTAATAATATAGAGGGGTCAGTATATATACTAATAATACAGAGGGGCCAGTATATATCCTAATAATACAGAGGGGTCATTATATATCCTAATAATACGGAGGGGTCATTATATATCCTAATAATACAGAGGGGTCATTATATATACTAATAATACAGAGGGGGTCATTATATATACTAATAATACAGAGGGGCCATTATATATACTAATAATACAGAGGGGGCCATTATATATACTAATAATACAGAGGGGGCCATTATATATACTAATAATACAGAGGGGGCCATTATATATACTAATAATACAGAGGGGGCCATTATATATACTAATAATACAGAGGGGCCATTATATATACTAATAATACAGAGGGGGTCATTATATATACTAATAATACAGAGGGGCCATTATTCACAAACAAAGCTTTAGATGCAGCTCTCACCTCAATGCAACCAGGTAGCACGGAAAGGAACGCCCAACTTCGGCTGTAGTACGTCTTAGAACAAAAGATGGTTTCCAGCTTCCTTAAAATCCACAATATTCTTTATTGACTTCCAAAATACGTTTAAGATCCAGTTCACATGTCACACGAAAAACATACTGCGATTGTGACGCGTTTCGGGCTATAACATGAAGCCCTTCATCAAGACAATACATCCAGATTAAAACAAACTTTATATAGCGCAATGTAGGTGGTAGCACCATCTCTGATTGGATTCCCTTATGGGAATTCAGGTGACCCAAATACAAAATAGATTAATGGGTGTGAATACCAGCCAGAGGGGTGGAGGCACCTATTTAGCATGAAGCCCACATTTACATATACTGCAATGTTAAATCATGTTTTTTATTCAAACCTTTTGGAAAACACGTTTCTAGCATAAACATCCAATATGTTTCCCTGCTCAGAAGTTTTTGTCTACGATTTCCACCTCTTATAGGGGCAGTCACTACCTCAATTCCTTGTGCAGAAAAACCTGATGTATTGCCTTTGTGAACAGTGGCGAAGTGCAAACTCGCCGCTGAAACATTGCGAGAAGCCGCATGCGGAATATCGCTTAAATGTTTCCTGATACGCACTTTTAGTTCATTCGTTGTACATCCTACATACTGCAGATTGCAGTCCCTACATGTAATAACATACACTACAAATGTGGTATTGCAATTGATGTATTGTCGCAACAAGAATTTCTTGTCATTTGCTGTTGAAATAGTTTCTTTAGTAATGTTCATATATTTGCAGCAAATACATTTCTTACTACCACATTTGTAGTTTCCATTGGTTTTAGGCCAAGAACATATTTTAGGTATATTGTCTAGAAATAGACTTGGGCTGATTTTTTTGGCCGATGGTGGGGGCTCTCCTTGCTATATATCTAACATCTGTTGTTGCGATTTCACTCCATTCTGTGTCAAAACTTAATACTGGCAAATGTTTTTTTATTATTTTACAGATATTAAAGTAGTCTTTGCTGTACCTAGTAATAAAAGTAACAGGTTCTTTACTATTTTCTATTGTGTTTTTATTTTTGTTCTTTGATTTTTTATTTTTATTTGGGAAAACTAGTGTTTCCCTATTTTTTTGGCTAGCATGATCAATTCCATTTTTTATACTTCTAGCTGGAAAACCCCGTACTTTTAATCTCTCTGAGATGGCTCTGGATTCTATTTCAAAAAGGTCGTCAGACGAACAATTCCTTTTTGCTCGTACCATTTCACCTTTCGGGATGTTTTTTATGACATGTGGGGGATGGCAGGAGGAGGCATGAAGAACAGTATTACCTGAAGTTGGTTTTCTATATGTATAGGTATTTACTTTACCATCTTTACCCTCCAGGCACAGATCTAGGAAATTAATCCTATGGCTGTCCCTGGAAAAGGTCAGTTTTATGGAGGAAGTACAATCATTGAGATATTGAATACACTTCAGTATGTTCTCCTCCTCCCCCTGCCAAACCCACAACATGTCATCTATAAAGCGACCATACCATTTGAACTGCTTTTTGTACTGATTTTTTTCCGGAGAACAAAAAATTGCTCTCCCACCATGCCATGTATATATTTGCTATAGATGGAGAATATTTCGCCCCCATAGATACTCCAGACAATTGGAGATAGAATTTTCTGTTAAACATAAAATAATTATGTCTCATTAAAAAATCAATAACCATACATAGATAATCTTGCAGTTCAATGGTATAGTCACTATAGGTTTCCAGAAACCACCTCAGGGAGATATTTACTGATTCATGAGGAATGCTAGTGTATAAAGAGGTTATATCAGCAGTAACCCATGTATATTCTGGATGCCATACAAAATTGTAAAGATTTTGCAGCACTGTACCCGTGTCCTGCAAAAAAACAGGTATCATAGATATAAGAGGTTGTAACAGGGAATCTGCCCATTCTGACAATTTTTCAGAGTATGAGCCTATTCCTGCAACAATAGGGCGGAGCGGTGGAGGAAAACAATTTTTATGTGTTTTAGGCAGGGCATGGAAAATGGGGGTAACAGCATGTTCTACATAAATGTATTCTACCTCTTTTTCAGAAAAAATGCCCAATGTAAGACCTTTTTCTAAGATGTTGTGTAGTAGTTTCTGATAAGGGAGGAGGGGTCATAATCCAATCGTAGGTATGTATTATGGTCATTTAACATTTTGAGTATTTCATTCTTATAAACTTCCTTATCCATAATGACCACAGCTCCTCCCTTATCAGCCTTACGCACCACAACATCCTCATTATTTTTAGATCTTGTAAGGCCTCCGCTTCTTTTTAGTTAAATTGTTCCGTGTTTTTTACAGTTATTTTTTGCCTCCAAAGCACATAAATCTCTCTGCACCAATTCCTGAAATCTATCCAGTGCTACAGATCTGGATTGAATTGGATAAAAATTTTCATTTCTAGTTTTATAGGTTTTAGATTTATTACAGGAATAAGTTTTTTCTGAGTTTGCACTCATTTCTTGAAGCTGAGAGATATGTGCTAGCTCAGAGAAGTCAAACACAGGACTGTAATCCCAGTCCCGCGTTGTGTCTTCCTGAGAGGAGGCAGTATAGGTGTCAGCAATATCCGGAGAAACAACATCATCTTTGATAGAAGCAAAATGTTTTTTTAGCGTCATTTTTCTAGCAAGACGGTTAACATCAATTATTGTATGATAAAGGTCAAAATTGCAGGACGGGGAGAAAGAAAAACCTTTCCTCAGGACTTCCTCCTGTACAGGGGAGATCGTCACCGAAGAAAGGTTGATTACCTGTATGTTACTATTCATTTCCTGCGATTCGGATATCGCCGGTTTTTTTCTTCTATGTTTTCTCCCCGCTCTGCGTTTTTTGACTGCATTTTATGACATGCACCCTCCCGTGTATCACCATCTCTGTTTTCTCTCGAATGTTCAATGCTATCAGGAATGGAGTCAGCTGAGTCCATATCTGTCGAGCTGAAAGAGACTCCTGAGCTTTTCTTTTTCCCTTTTGATCGATTCATTTTCTTCAGGATAGATCGTGGAATACCTGCTTTAGTATTAGTCCAGGTGTATACTGAGTCTGTGCTATAATCCAACAAATCCCGGTTAAATTTGCTTTGTTTGAAGTCTGTAAGCGCCTTTTCCAATTTATTTAGATTGTCATTTAATTTTGAATCCATGGCTTGAAAATTTTCATATGTTTCAAATATTTTTATTTCATCTTGTAGTGTTTTAATTTCAATTCGTACATGATTCAGGGCATCCTCCTCATATTCTATTATCAGTTGCATTAGTTTCAGTGAGCATTCAGATAGAATGTTATGCCATTGCGTTGAAAAAAGTTCAGAGTAGATCGTGGTTGGTTTTTTCTTTATCCGCAAACCCCTGGGAATCATTTTTTTTCCAAATATTTTTTCAGGGATGTGCAGTCCCACCACGTACGCAACTCTTTTGTTAAAAGTTTTTCCAGTGACATAATTTTTATCTTTAGATCCATTTCTCCTTGTTTAGGTGTACTTGTCATATTGAAGATATTGTCCATTATTTTCATTCGGTCATCACACATTTTTACTGACCGTAATGCTGTGGACATATTTCCTTTTGCTCAAGTCACCTTTTTTCTCTCGGAAATCAATCAATATTTGAAGTAGTTGAAAGCAGAGGGAGTGCACGACAATGGATTCAAAATTAAATGACAATCTAAATAAATTGGAAAAGGCGCTTACAGACTTCAAACAAAGCAAATTTAACCGGGATTTGTTGGATTACAGCACAGACTCAGTATACACCTGGACAAATGCTAAAGCAGGCATTCCACGATCTATCCTGAAGAAAATGAATCGATCAAAAGGGAAAAAGAAAAGCTCAGGAGTCTCTTTCAGCTCAACAGATATGGACTCAGCTGACTCCATTCCTGATAGCATTGAACATTCGAGAGAAAACAGAGATGGTGATATACGGGAGGGTGCATGTCATAAAATGCAGTCAAAAAACGCAGAGCGGGGAGAAAACATAGAAGAAAAAAACCGGCGATATCCGAATCGCAGGAAATGAATAGTAACATACAGGTAATCAACCTTTCTTCGGTGACGATCTCCCTGTACAGGAGGAAGTCCTGAGGAAAGGTTTTTCTTTCTCCCCGTCCTGCAATTTTGACCTTTATCATACAATAATTGATGTTAACCGTCTTGCTAGAAAAATGACGCTAAAAAACATTTTGCTTCTATCAAAGATGATGTTGTTTCTCCGGATATTGCTGACACCTATACTGCCTCCTCTCAGGAAGACACAACGCGGGACTGGGATTACAGTCCTGTGTTTGACTTCTCTGAGCTAGCACATATCTCTCAGCTTCAAGAAATGAGTGCAAACTCAGAAAAACTTATTCCTGTAATAAATCTAAAACCTATAAAACTAGAAATGAAAATTTTTATCCAATTCAATCCAGATCTGTAGCACTGGATAGATTTCAGGAATTGGTGCAGAGAGATTTATGTGCTTTGGAGGCAAAAATAACTGTAAAAACACGGAACAATTTAACTAAAAAGAAGCGGAGGCCTTACAAGATCTAAAAATAATGAGGATGTTGTGGTGCGTAAGGCTGATAAGGGAGGAGCTGTGGTCATTATGGATAAGGAAGTTTATAAGAATGAAATACTCAAAATGTTAAATGACCATAATACATACCTACGATTGGATTATGACCCCCTCCTCCCTTATCAGAAACTACTACACAACATCTTAGAAAAAGGTCTTACATTGGGCATTTTTTCTGAAAAAGAGGTAGAATACATTTATGTAGAACATGCTGTTACCCCCATTTTCCATGCCCTGCCTAAAACACATAAAAATTGTTTTCCTCCACCGCTCCGCCCTATTGTTGCAGGAATAGGCTCATACTCTGAAAAATTGTCAGAATGGGCAGATTCCCTGTTACAACCTCTTATATCTATGATACCTGGTTTTTTGCAGGACACGGGTACAGTGCTGCAAAATCTTTACAATTTTGTATGGCATCCAGAATATACATGGGTTACTGCTGATATAACATCTTTATACACTAGCATTCCTCATGAATCAGTAAATATCTCCCTGAGGTGGTTTCTGGAAACCTATAGTGACTATACCATTGAACTGCAAGATTATCTATGTATGGTTATTGATTTTTTAATGAGACATAATTATTTTATGTTTAACAGAAAATTCTATCTCCAATTGTCTGGAGTATCTATGGGGGCGAAATATTCTCCATCTATAGCAAATATATACATGGCATGGTGGGAGAGCAATTTTTTGTTCTCCGGAAAAAAATCAGTACAAAAAGCAGTTCAAATGGTATGGTCGCTTTATAGATGACATGTTGTGGGTTTGGCAGGGGGAGGAGGAGAACATACTGAAGTGTATTCAATATCTCAATGATTGCACCTTCTCCATAAAACTGACCTTTTCCAGGGACAGCCATAGGATTAATTTCCTAGACCTGTGCCTGGAGGGTAAAGATGGTAAAGTAAATACCTATACATATAGAAAACCAACTTCAGGTAATACTGTTCTTCATGCCTCCTCCTGCCATCCCCCACATGTCATAAAAAACATCCCGAAAGGTGAAATGGTACGAGCAAAAAGGAATTGTTCGTCTGACGACCTTTTTGAAATAGAATCCAGAGCCATCTCAGAGAGATTAAAAGTACGGGGTTTTCCAGCTAGAAGTATAAAAAATGGAATTGATCATGCTAGCCAAAAAATAGGGAAACACTAGTTTTCCCAAATAAAAATAAAAAATCAAAGAACAAAAATAAAAACACAATAGAAAATAGCAAAGAACCTGCTACTTTTATTACTAGGTACAGCAAAGACTACTTTAATATCTGTAAAATAATAAAAAAACATTTGCCAGTATTAAGTTTTGACACAGAATGGAGTGAAATCTCAACAACAGGTGTTAGATATATAGCAAGGAGAGCCCCCACCATCGGCCAAAAAAATCAGCCCAAGTCTATTTCTAGACAATATAACTAAAATATGTTCTTGGCCTAAAACCAATGGAAACTACAAATGTGGTAGTAAGAAATGTATTTGCTGCAAATATATGAATATTACTAAAGAAACTACTTCAACAGCAAATGACAAGAAATTCTTGTTGCGACAATACATCAATTGCAATACCACATTTGTAGTGTATGTTATTACATGCAGGGACTGCAATCTGCAGTATGTAGGATGTACAACGAATGAACTAAAAGTGCGTATCAGGAAACATTTAAGCGATATTCCGCATGCGGCTTCTCGCAATGTTTCAGCGGCGAGTTTGCACTTCGCCACTGTTCACAAAGGCAATACATCAGGTTTTTCTGCACAAGGAATTGAGGTAGTGTCTGCCCCTATTAGAGGTGGAAATCGTAGACAAAAACTTCTGAGCAGGGAAACATATTGGATGTTTATGCTAGAAACGTGTTTTCCAAAAGGTTTGAATAAAAAACATGATTTAACATTGCAGTATATGTAAATGTGGGCTTCATGCTAAATAGGTGCCTCCACCTCTCTGGCTGGTATTCACACCCATTAATCTATTTTGTATTCGGGTCACCTGAATTCCCATAAGGGAATCCAATCAGAGATGGTGCTACCACCTACATTGCGCTATATAAAGTTTGTTTTAATCTGGATGTATTGTCTTGATGAAGGGCTCCATGTTATAGCCCGAAACGCGTCACAATCGCAGTATGTTTTTCGTGTGACATGTGAACTGGATCTTAAACGTATTTTGGAAGTCAATAAAGAATATTGTGGATTTTAAGGAAGCTGGAAACCATCTTTTGTTCTAAGAGGGGCCATTATATATACTAATAATACAGAGGGGGTCATTATATATACTAATAATACAGAGGGGCCATTATATATACTAATAATACAGAGGGGCCATTATATATACTAATAATACAGAGGGGCCATTATATATACTAATAATACAGAGGGGCCATTATATATTACAAAGAACCAAAAAGATGAGGTTTTAAGTGGGGGCATCTTAAACAATCCTGCCAACAATGAGAATATCTATGAACCAATCCCTAGACGGGACTAAGGGAGATAAAACATAACCTTTAATGGTTATATAATATAAAACACACTCACGGTAGGGAGTGAAGCAAAACTATAGACAGTACACATACACAAAATCCGGCAATGACCAGGTGATGCACCACCTGCTAAACTATCGCTAAGAGAATAGCATTGGTCAAAAATAATCAAAATGGAACGAGCTCACCCATAGATGATAAAGGGTCGGCTAGATCAGGACATGCAGATCTTGAAGATGCAGTGTCACCCGGGTCTTTGGTGGTGTAGCTGGACCTACAGGCGACGATGATCTCGCTGATGGTGATGACCGGTCAATTGGTGCCAAACGATCGTGACTCTGTGCAGATAAACGGCCGGGAACACGTTAACCCTATAAACCCTATCCAGGGGAAGGGGGCTGCGAGGCCCTAGCTATCTACACAGAGCACCCGCCCCGAAAGGGGCGACCCCGTCCGTATCCCTGTCCCTAAACCCGGGCGGAGTCCCTAGTCAAGCCCTACCAAAGGTGTCCCGCTCGCGACGTGCCACGTTTCTTTCTCATAAAATCTTCAGGGGAGATCAAAAATAGTAATCAGCAGGGCTGAGTAAACAATAAGTTCAAATGTAGTTTTAAATTGACAAAAATAAATAAATGTACACCCCCAGCCTGATTCAGTCAATAGCTGGGAGAGGAGGTGATTTAAAGGCATAAGACAACCGTACAATGCGGCAAAAAAAATGCTCAGCCCAATGGGGCCAATAATGGAGGCTCCTAAGGTTAGTAACCAAAGCAAATAGAGCCACAAAAATGCCAGAAACAGGGCTAACAAACAAAGCACGAGGATGTACCACAGCCAGTGGGCAGTAACATCGCGGCACACATCCTCCTGGTGACATGAAAGTATATCATGTCACCACAGGGCCCTGGGTGATGGTGTATTGCATCCGCTCACTCACCTGAGCGCATTTTATATGCAGAAGTCGCGCGCCTTTGCTCAGACTCCGCCTCCTCCGGCCATCCAACCTCCGGCAACAGTCACGTGAGGAAGGTCATATGACGCGCACCAGAGGTCGTGGAACGCAGAAAATAAGCGCTGCGTTCCACGCTCGGGGCGCGCGTCAAGGGGGCGTGGTTAGGCTAATTCAGCAACGCGAAGCAGCTTACTGACGTAGGGGCAGCTCAATAAACCGCCCCCTTCCCCTGAATAGGGTTTATAGGGTTACAGTGTTCCCGGCCATTTATCTGCACAGAGTCACGATCGTTTGGCACCAATTGACCGGTCATCACCATCAGCGAGATCATCGTCGCCTGTGGGTCCAGCTACACCACCAAAGACCTGGGTGACACTGCATCTTCAAGATCTGCATGTCCTTATCTAGCCGACCCTTTATCATCTATGGGTGAGCTCGTTCCATTTTGATTATTTTTGACCAATGCTATTCTCTTAGCGATAGTTTAGCGGGTGGTGCATCACCTGGTCATTGCCGGATTTTGTGTATGTGTACTGTCTATAGTTTTGCTTCACTTCCTACCGTGAGTGTGTTTTATATTATAACCATTAAAGGTTACGTTTTATTCCCCTTAGTCCCGTCTAGGGATTGGTTCATAGCCATTATATATTATAATAATACAGGGGGGGGGGCATTATATACTAATAATACAGATCTCTGCTGTCCATATACCAGGCCTACCAGTATTACCCCTTCATATACCGTCTGGTCAGGGTGACTAGGCGGTATATGAAGGGGTAATACTGGTGGTAGGCCTGGTATATGGATAGCAGAGATGGCATCCTCTGAGCAGTACTGTCTCTGGTCATCCTTTACCAGCATCCTGACTGCCACCTGCGTAGCCTTTGACACTGACTGTCACTCACTGATAGCTAAGGGTACTTTCACACTTGCGTTAGTGTGATCCGGCAGGCAGTTTCGTCGTCGGAGCTGCCTGCCGGATCCGCCGTTCAGTGTGACAACTGACAGCATTTGTAGACGGATCCGGGTGCGGATCCGTCTACAAATGCATTGCAAGAACGGATCCGTCCCTCCTTCAGTTGTTTCACAATGCCGGATCCGGCACTAATGCAAGGCATTTCGGCGACTGATCAGGCATTTTGGACGGACATAATACCGCAGCATGCTGCGGTATTATGTCCGGCCAAAACGCCTGACAGTGACTGAACGGAAGGCATACTGATGGAAACTGAACGGATTTCTATCCATTCACATTGCATGGGGATATGCCTGATCAATTCTTCTCCGGCATAGAGCCCTTTTGACGGAACTCTATACTGGAAAAGAATAACACAAGTGTGAAAGTACCCTAAGCAGCAGGCAGTGAAGTGCCATGAGAGCCAGGCTACGTAGGTAACAGTCAGGGTGCTGGTGAAGGATGACCAGAGACAGTACTGCCCAGAGGATGCCATCTCTGCTCATCTCAACTATACCAGGCCTACCACCAGTATTACCCCTTCATATACCGCCTGGTCACCCTTACCAGATGAGCAGGCGGTGTATGAAGGGGTAATACTGGTGGGCCTGGTATATGGACACCAGTACTGTCTCTGGCCATCCTTCACCAGCAGATTCCTGACTGCCACCTGCTTGCCCTGGCTCTCACAGTGTGAATAAGTCACCCCACACCTAACACTCAGGGAGTGATTCAGTCACACTGTGACACTGAGAGCCAGGGCAAGCAGGTGGCAGTCAGGGTGCTGGTGAAGGATGGCCAGAGACAGTACTGCCCAAAGGATGCCAACTCTGGTGTCCATATTCCAGGCCTACCGCCAGTATTACCCTTAATATACTGCCTGCCCACCCCACACCTAACACTCTGGGAGCTGTCACACTGACTGAAACTGACAGTCTCACTGACTCACAGTCAGGCTGCCTGCTGTGGAGTCCTGAAGCGACACACTGCAGCAGCCTTCTTCTTCTTCTTCTTGTCCCAGCTCCACAGAGTCTTTCCGTCTGGAAGGTGGGCGGAGCTTCGTGATGATGTGGGCTGAGCTTCGTACTGCCATGGGCGGAGCTTCGTACTGCCGTGGTGATTGATCAGGGTGCGCTTGTTCTGTTGATACTGCTCCTCACTCTGTGGCGCTGCAATCAGTTAGCAACTTCATAGATTTTTTGTGCAAACGGCTGCCAGCGCCCCCTGCAGTCTGGCGCCCGGGGCAGCGGCCCCCCTGGCCCCCCCCCACGCTACGCCACCGTGTATGGCATATTTAACTATTGTGTATTTTTGGATTAATGTATGTTTTGGATATGTATATCAGGCTTCACGTATATCTTATATATAATATGTTAATCTGGGGTGATGATATCCTATTGTATTTTATTATTGCTTGTTGGGGCAGATTCGTGCATATACAGGGTGGGCCATTTATATGGATACACCTTAATAAAATGGGAATGGTTGGTGATATTAACTTCCTGTTTGTGGCACATTAGTATATGTGAGGGGGGAAACTTTTCAAGATGGGTGGTGACCATGGCAGCCATTTTGAAGTCGGCCATTTTGAATCCAACTTTTGTTTTTTCAATAGGAAGAGGGTCATGTGACACATCAAACTTATTGGGAATTTCACAAGAAAAACAATGATGTGCTTGGTTTTAACGTAACTTTATTCTTTCATGAGTTATTTACAAGTTTCTGACCACTTATAAAATGTGTTCAATGTGCTGCCCATTGTGTTGGATTGTCAATGCAACCCTCTTTTCCCACTCTTCACACACTGATAGCAACACCGCAGGAGAAATTCTAGCACAGGCTTCCAGTATCCGTAGTTTCAGAAGCTGCACATCTCGTATCTTCACAGCATAGACAATTGCCTTCAGATGACCCCAAAGATCTAAGGGGGTCAGATCGGGAGACCTTGGGGGCCATTCAACTGGCCCACGACGACCAATCCACTTTCCAGGAAACTGTTCATCTAGGAATGCTCGGACCTGACACCCATAATGTGGTGGTGCACCATCTTGCTGGAAAAACTCAGGGAACGTGCCAGCTTCAGTGCATAAAGAGGGAAACACATCATCATGTAGCAATTTCGCATATCCAGTGGCCTTGAGGTTTCCATTGATGAACAATGGCCCCACTATCTTTTCACCCCATATACCACACCACACCATCAATTATTTTGTTCCAACAGTCTTGGAGGGATCCATCCAATGTGGGATAGTGTCAGAGCAATAGCGGTGGTTTTGTGTGTTAACTTCACCATTAACATAAAAGTTTGCCTCATCACTGAACAAAATCTTCTGTGTAAACTGAGGGTCCTGTTTAGAGATGAGCGAACACCTGGAAGTTCGGATTCCGAACTTCCCGAAAATGTTCGGGTTCGGGATCTGAACTCGACCCGAACTTTATCCCGAACCCGAACCCCATTGAAGTCAAAGGGGACCTGAACTTTTGGGCACTAAAAAGGCTGTTAAATAGTCCAGGAAAGGGCTAGAGGGCTGCAAAAGGCAGCAAAATGTAAGTAAATGCCCTGCAAACAAATGTGGATAGGGAAATAAATTAAAATAAAATAAAATAAATAAAAACTAACCAATATCTATTGGAGAGAGGTCCAATCGCAGAGAATCATGCGTCATATCACCCACCACTGGAAAAGGCCACTTTCAGTTATTTCGGCCCCAGCACCCAGACAGAGGAGAGAGGTCCCACGGCAGGGAATAAGGCGTCATATCACCCACCACTGAAGAAGGCCACTTTCAGTTATTTCGGCCCCAGCACCCAGACAGAAGAGAGAAGTCCCACAGCAAGGAATCATGCGTCATATCAACCACCACCGGAGAAGGCCACTTTCAGTTATTACGGACCAGCACCCAGACAGAGGAGAGGTTCATTCAACTTTGGGTTGCACCGCAAGATCATGGTAAAGTTAAAAAAAAATGAGGATTCAATAAAGAAGCGCCCCGGAGTACAAGAATACATGGTTGAGGGGGAGGCAGTTATAAATGTCTATTCTGCACAAGGGAGACACAGGTCCTGTGGGATCCATGCCTGGTTCATTTTTATGAACGTCAGCTTGTCCACGTTGGCTGTGGACAGGCGGCTGCGTTTGTCAGTAATGACGCCCCCTGCCGTGCTGAATACACGTTCAGACAAAACGCTGGCCGCCGGGCAGGCCGGCACCTCCAAGGCATAAAATGCTAACTCTGGCCAGTGGACAATTTGGAGACCCAGTAGTTGAATGGGGCCGAACCATCAGTCAGTACGTGGAGGGGTGTGCAGACGTACTGTTCAACCATGTTAGTGAAATGCTGCCTCCTGCTAACACGTTCCGTATCAGGTGGTGGTGCAGTTAGCTGTGGCGTGGAGACAAAACTTTTCCACATTTCTGCCATGCTAACCCTGCCCTCAGAGGAGCTGGCCGTGACACTGCTGCGTTGGCGACCTCTTGCTCCTCCTCTGCCTTCGCCTTGGCCTTCCACCTGTTTCCCTGTGACATTTGGGAATGCTCTCAGGAGCGCGTCTACCAGCGTGAGCTTGTACTCGCGCATCTTCCTATCACGCTCCAGTGCAGGAAGTAAGGTGGGCACATTGTCTTTGTACCGGGGATCCAGCAGGGTGGCAACCCAGTAGTCCGCACACGTTAAAATGTGGGCAACTCTGCTGTCGTTGCGCAGGCACTGCAGTATGTAATCGCTCATGTGTGCCAGGCTGCCCAGAGGTAAGGACAAGCTGTCCTCTGTGGGAGGCGTATCGTCATCGTCCTCCGTATCCCCCCAGCCACGCACCAGTGATGGGCCTGAGCTGTGTCGGGTGCCACCCCGCTGTGAACCTGCTTCATCCTCATCCTCCTCCACCTCCTCCTCATCCTCCTCGTCCTTCAGTAGTGGGCCCTGGCTGGCCACATTTTTACCTGGCCTCTGCTGTTGCAAAAAACCTCCCTCTGAGTCACTTCTAACAGACTGGCCTGAAAGTGGTAAAAATGACCCCTCATCATCCTCCTTCTCCTCCTCCTGGGCCACCTCCTCTTCCATCATCGCCCTAAGTGTTTTCTCAAGGAGACATAGAAGTGGTATTGTAACGCTGATAACGGTGTCATCGCCACTGGCCATGTTGGTGGAGTACTCGAAACAGCGCAACAGTGCACACAGATCTCGCATGGAGGCCCAATCATTGGTGGTGAAGTGGTGCTGTTCTGCAGTGCGACTGATGCGTGCGTGCTGCAGCTGAAACTCCACTATGGCCTGCTGCTGCTTGCACAGTCTCTCCAGCATGTGCAAGGAGAAGGAGGCTACAGGAGGCAAAGAATGATGCTCTGTGATCCTTGGCGGCGGAAGGACGTGCGCCAAGAAACTCTCCGCCTGGGACCCAGCCGACACTACATTTACCCAGTGTGCAGTTAGGGAGATATAGCGTCCCTGGCCGTGCTTACTGGTCCACATATCTGTGGTTAGGTGGACCTTGCCACAGATGGCGTTGCGCAGTGCACACTTGATTTTATCGGATACTTGGTTGTGCAGGGAAGGCACGGCTGTCTTGGAGAAGTAGTGGTGGCTGGGAACAACATACTGTGGGACAGCCATGGACATCAGCAGTTTGAAGCTGTCTGTGTCCACCAGCCTGAATGACAGCATTTCAAAGACCAGTAGTTTAGAAATGCTGGCATTCAGGCCCAGGGCTCGTGGGTGGCTAGGTGGGAATTTAGGCTTTCTCTCCAAGGTTTGTGAGATGGAGAGCTGAATGCTGCCGTGTGACATGGTGGAGATGCTTGGTGACGCAGGTGGTGCTGTCGGTGGCACATCCTCTGTTTGGTGGGCGGCAGATGCCAACATTCCTCCCGAGGCGGAGGAAGAGGCCGAGGCAGCAGCAGACGAGGGAGCAGGGAGCAGGGGGGGGCTAGAGTGAGTTCCTTGCTTTTAAGGTGTTTACTCCACTGCAGTTCATGCTTTACATGTAGATGCCTGGTCATGCAGGTTGTGCTAAGGTTCAGAACGTTATTACCTCGCTTCAGGCTCTGATGGCACAGCGTGCAAACCACTCGGGTCTTGTCGTCAGCACATTGTTTAAAGAAGTGCCATGCCAGGGAACTCCTTGAAGCTGCCTTTGGGGTGCTCGGTCCCTGGTGGCGGTGCCCAGTAGCAGGCGAACTCTCTTGGCGGCGGCTGTTCTGCTTTTGCCCCCTGCTCCCTCTTTTGCTACGCTGTTGGCTCGGTCTCACCACTGCCTCTTCCTCTGAACTATGAAAGTCTGTGGCACGACCTTCATTCCATGTGGGGTCTAGGACCTCATCCTCCCCTGCATCGTCTTCCACACAGTCTTCCTCCCTGACCTCCTGTTCGGTCTGCACACTGCAGAAAGACACAGCAGTTGGCACCTGTATTTCGTCATCATCAGAGACGTGCGGACTCTGATGAGGTGGTATTCCCATGTCCTCATCGTAAGGAAACATCAGTGGTTGTGCATCAGTGCATTCTATGTCTTCCACCACTGGGCAAGGGCTAGGTGGATTCCCTTGGGAAACCCTGCCAGCAGAGTCTTCAAACAGCATAAGAGACTGCTGCATAACTTGAGGCTGGTTCTGGCGGGTACTGGAACCTGAGGTAGTTGGTTCACTAGGACGTGTGGCTGTGGCAGAATGGCCACGTCCTCTCCCAGCACCAGAGGGTACACTAACACCACCACGACCGCGTCCGCGTCCCTTACTAGATGTTTTCCTCATTGTTACCGTTCACTAAGCACCACAAGAAGAAAAAAATTTTTTGGCCCAATGTATTGATTTTAAATTCAGGCCTTTTTTTACAGGCACCTAACACTATCTGCCTATTTGTTTATGTAGCATATTACACTAATCCAGGCACAGCAGTAACCACTGATTTAGGGGAATATCTCTTTTAGGGCCAGTATTTAGGCCCTGGATGAAAGGTATCCTTTTATGGACAGATTTACACTTGGCCTGCAACAGCTGGAACACCAGATTCAGGGTATTGCTACTTTGGCAATTGAATTTCACCCCAGATCAAAATATATGTTTTGGCGGACACTATTATAGTTTGCCAGTCAGTGCTGGGACACCAGATTTAGGGGATTGCTATTTTGCCAATTGAATTTCACGCCAGAACAAAATATATAATTTGCAGGACACTATGAAACTTGGCCAGCCACAGTTGAAACCACTGATTTATGGTATTGCTATTTTGGCAATTGAATTTCACCCCAGAACAAAATATACCCTTTTATGGACAGATTTAAACTAGGCCTGCAACAGCTGGAACACCAGATTCAGGGTATTGCTATTTTGGCAATTGAATTTCACCCCAGAACAAAATATATAATTTGCAGGACACTATGAAACTTGGCCAGCCACAGCTAAAACCACTGATTTATGGTATTGCTATTTTGGCAATTGAATTTCACCCTAGAACATAATATATCCTTTGCAGGACACTATGAAACTTGGCCAGCCACAGCTGAAACCACTGATTTATGGTATTGCTATTTTGGCAATTGAATTTCACCCCAGAACAAAATATATGTTTTGGCGGACACTATTATAGTTTGCCAGCCACTGCTGGGACACCAGATTTATGGTATTGCGATTTTGAAAATTGAATTTCACCCCAGAACAAAATATATGTTTTGGCGGACACTATTATAGTTTGCCAGCCACTGCTGGGACACCAGATTTAGGGGATTGCTATTTTGGCAATTGAATTTCACCACAGAAAATAATCTATCCTTTGCCAGACAGCAGACAGTATTACTTGGTGGCAGCTTGTTCTGGTGCACCACAAGTCACAAAATGGCCACCAATCACCCCAGAAAAAAAGTGACAGAAAAACACTCTGTGCAGCCTAAAAACCAGTGAGCAAGTAACTAGCAGAAGTTGAATCATTCACAGCTGTAGATCGATCACTTCATTAGGTGCTTTTGCTGAATTTTCCCTGCCTAATCTCGCCCTCACAGCAGCTGCGTCCTCTCCCTACACTAATCAGAGCAGTGTGACGTGAGGCGCTACGTGACTCCAGCTTAAATAGAGGCTGGGTCACATGCTCCACTTGGCCAATCACAGCCATGCCATTAGTAGGCATGGCTGTGATGGGCTCTTAGGGCAAGAAGTAAAACGCTAGATGATTGGCTGCTGGCAGCCCGTCAGAAAGCGGGAAGTAATCGACGAACAACGAACCCGAACTTTTTTGATAATATTCGGGTTCGGGTCCCTGTCCCGAACACCCCAAAATTCGGTACGAACCCAAACTATTCTCGAACTGTTCGCTCAACACTAGTCCTGTTCCAATTTTTGTTTTGCGAATTCTGCAAATTCAGTGGGCCGATCTGGGTCATCCTTGTTGAGATGCTGCAGTAGCTGGAGTTTGTAAGGGTGCCATTTGTGAGTAGCTAATATCCGCCAAAGGGATGTTCGACTAATGCCACTCTCCAGTGACATGCGGCGATTGCTACGCTGTGGGCTATTGCTGAATGAAGCTAGGACAGCCACTGATGTTTCTTCATTAGTGACAGATTTCATGCGTCTACATTTTGGCAAATCCAACACTGAACCAGTTTCACGAAACTTAGCAAGCAGTTTGCTAACTGTAGCATGGGAGATGGGTGGTCTCGTAGGGTGTCTTGCATTGAAATCTGCTGCAATGACCCGGTTACTGCGTTCACCAGACATCAACACAATTTCTATCCACTCCTTTCATGTTAATCTCGGCGACATGTCAATGGCTGTAAACAAAGAGAAACTTGTAAATAACTAATGAAAGAATAAAGTTACGTTAAAACCAAGCACACCATTGTTTTTCTTGTGAAATTCCCAATAAGTTTGATGTGTCACATGACCCTCTTCCTATTGAAAAAACAAAAGTTGGATTCAAAATGGCCAACTTCAAAATGGCCGCCATGGTCACCACCCATCTTGAAAAGTTTCCCCCCTCACATATACTAATGTGCCACAAACAGGAAGTTAATATCACCAACCATTCCCATTTTATTAAGGTGTATCCATATAAATGGCCCACCCTGTACATCTGGTCCCACATACAATGTAATATATAATATGATGTATCTAATTGTATCTTACTATTGGGGCACATTTGGGGATATTTATTTTGTTTCAGTATTAGTGATGAGCGGGAGGTGCCATATGCGATTTCGCGATATTTTGCGAATATTCGATTGAATATTCGTCATATATTCGTCTAAATCGAATATTCGTTATTATTCTATATATTGCGAACGTTACGCAAATTTATATTCTCATTGCGAATTAAACTTAGAGCTGAGTTCCTAATGGTTGTAAGTTTAACTTGTATTGCTAGAATTGACGAAGATAACGAATATCACGAATATAGCACTATATTCTCAATCTTCGTTATATTCTAGCAATACAACCATTAGGATCTCAGCTCTAAGTTTAATTCGCAATGCGAACATGTACTCGCATTGTGAATTCAACTTAGAGCTGGGTTCCTAATGGTTGTTGCTAGAATATAAGAAGATTGAGAATATAGCGCTATATTCGTGAATTCGTGATATTCGTTATATTCTAGCAAGCCAACCATTAGGAACACAGCTCTAAGTTCAATTTGCAATGCGAGTAATTTAGGTTATATTAATCGCATTGCGATTACAACTTAATCAATTTTGTGAGATCGTGATTCTCACATCCAACAGTACATTTTAGAATGGAGGCGTTCCCATGCACACGGGAAGTCGGCAGAAGCGGCAACGTGCATTGACTGGAGCGGGCAGGGAGCCAGGAATCCTCCAGACAGGTAAGAACAGCTTTTGGGAAGTGGGAAGACAACCAGAGAGCAACAAGGATTAACAACTTAAAAAGAACAAAAACAAATATTCGAAATAGTGAATATATAGCGCTATATTCGCAATATTCGCGAATTTGCGAAGTGCCGATATTCTCAAAAAAATTCGCTATTTGAATATTTGCGCTCAACACTATTCAGTATCTCATTTATGTATATTGTTTGGCATAAATCATATGTTACAGCTATATATCAGGGGTGCGTGCGCATGCGTCACCGGCGCGGCTCAGCGAGGATCCGGTGATTGGTCTGACTGCGCGTCCTGTGCGGCCACACTTTTAGCCGAGTCACATGAATCCACGCGTCAGCTGACGTCATGGGGGCGGGGGCGGTGTTTTTGGTCCCGCCTGTGTGTTATATATGGCTGGATTTGGACTATCTTAACCACTACCCCTTGAAAAAGCTGACGGCGAAATGCGCGTCAGGGAGTGGTCTGCAGGTCTTGGCGTCTTGAACCTAGGTTGGTACACATTGTCCTTATGTTGTCGGTATAATGTATATGTCTCTTTGACCACACGTCAGTGGTATGCGGGATTGGTATTGAACTTTCTTTGAACATAAAGTAGTGCTTGTACCAATAATCCATACCGCACCACTGGATTGGTCAGACACACATATTGATTATTGGTGTTGCTTTCCTGAATTGCACTGGTACTTTATTTTGTTTTTCTTGATACCATGACCTACAGACCAACATGTTTGGTTTTTAAATGTTTTTAATTTATTGTCAATCATGTGAGATCTGATTTGCTTAATAAAATTTGTGTTTCATTTTTGTAATTATTGCGTTATTTGACTTTTTTGAAATAAAAAACATTTTTCTACATATTTTTGATTGGTTTATTATGTTCTGCGATATGTAGAGGCCTGATTATTGGGAATTCAGATTGGTGTTATATATTACATATTTTCCGCCTTCCCACGACATAATGAATTAGACAGGTGTCAGATTCACTTCAAAATTCCTCAAAACTCCTTGTTTTAACTTTGGACTTCTAATCTCCATACCACACCCAGTCAAATGGGTAGGTTGAGAAATAAAAACGTAAGTCCCCAATTGCTATTCCTACTATGAGCGCAGCTGGTCTCCGGCAGTTGGTCTCTGGCATAGTGAGTCTGATTCACACCAAGGTCTAATTAATAGTCATAAAGACCGTGCAGCTCCAGATAGATACAGATCCGACCAAATTATAGTAGATAGACAACTGTCTCTGTATAGTCAGTCACTGTTATGTCAAGATTGGACTTCACAATAACTCTCGTCTGCACCATCTATATTGGAAAGGACAGAATGGACAATAATAGTGAAATACTGCTAGGACTTGATATCAGTATTTATTATACTTACAAGATTCCATAAAACATCGATATATAAAATTTAAAATTGATCTCAAAGAGGGCGAGTGACGGGAAATCGATTTAAATTTTTATATGTCTATGTTTTATGGAATCTTGTAAGCATGAAAAATACTGGTTTGATATCAAGTGCTAGCAGTACTTCACTATTCTTGGCCATTCTGTCCTTTCCAATATAGGTGGTGCAGACGAGAGTTATTGTGGTGTCTACGCTTGACATAACAGTGATTGACTATACAGAGACAGTTGTCTATCTACTACAATTTGGTCGGATCTGTATCTATCTGGAGCTGTGCGGTCTTTATGACTATTAAATGGGTTGGTTGAACCTTTTAGGTCCACACTCACTAAAACATTACACAGGAGGGAGACCCAGGGTTTCTTCTCTTCTCCTCATTAAAAGAAACATGTCACTGAATTTTTTTCTGCCCGTTAAAACTAGATAGCGACACATTCCATTTCTCTAATCAGTTGTTATTTTATGATTGCAAATTTTTTTAAATTTCCTGAACATGACTATGGGGGTTCTTTACAACAGCCACATGGGCCATAGACACAATGGACATTAAGTCATTTTTTGATGACACATTCCCTTTAAGTTATAGTGTGGAACCTCCTCACTGTCTCAGGAGCGATATGCCACCTGCACACATTGAGGAATATGTGAGGTTTTCCGAGCATATTCTTGTGCAGAGAACCCACAGCTTACTACAGAACCAGTAAAGTATATGACTAGTGTTGAGCGAACAGTTCGAGAATAGTTCGGGTTCGTACCGAATTTTGGGGTGTCTGGGACCCGGACCCGAACCCGGACATTTTCAAAAAAGTTTGGGTTCGGGTTCGGTGTTCGTCGATTACTTCCCGCTTTCTGAAGGGCTGCACAGCAGCCAATCAGCTAGCGTTTTACTTCTTGCCCCAAGAGCCCATCACAGCCTACTAATGGCATGGCTGTGATTGGCCAAGTGCAGCATGTGACCCAGCCTCTATTTAAGCTGGAGTCACGTAGCGCCGCACGTCACACTGCTATGATTAGTGTAGGGAGAGGACGCAGCTTCTGTCAGGGCGAGATTAGGCAGGTTAAAGTCAGCAACAGCACCTAATGAACGGATCAATTTACAGCTGAGAATCATTGAACTTCTGCTAGTTACTTGCTCGCTGGTTTTTAGGCTGCACAGAGCGTTTTTCTGTCACTTATTTTCTGGGTTGATCGGCGGCCATTTTGTGACTTGTGGTGCGCCAGAAGAAGCTGCCACCAAGTCCATCAATCCATCAATACTAGTTTTTTTTTTTTTGCTATATCCTACATCAGGGGCTTGGCTGTGCTAATTGTCACCCCTAGAAACTCAGGAAAGAAATTTCTATATTTTGTTAAGGGGTTAAATACAATTGCCCAAATACCAATCCCCTAAATCTGGTGTTCCAGCTTTGGCTAGACAAGTATAATACTGTCTGCTGTCTGGCAAAGGATAGATTATTTTCTGGGGTTAAATTCAATTGCCAAAATAGCAATACCATAGATCAGTGGTTTCAGCTGTGGCTGGCAAAATAGAATAGTGTCCGAGGTAACGCACACACGTACAGACGCACGTACACGATTCTTGAATAGTTGTATTATCGCGATAATAAAACTAACAGTGTAAAGTGGACTGTATTGCTCTAAGTTATATTCGCGTACGAATGTAACTTCTATTACAGCACACCAATACTAAAACTGACTAAGAGACAGCTTTAAGTTCTATTCGAATGCGATTGCAACTTTGGAACTTAAAGTGGTGTACGATTTTAAAAGTTGAGTACTAAAAAGTTGGAATCGCAATGCGATTCTTATGTATTTGCTTAATCGCATTGCGATTGCAAATTTGAGCTACCGATCACCATGGGAACGCCTCCTCCAGTAGAATGTACTGTCGGATGTGAGAATTAAGTTGAAATCGCAATGCGATTATTATATATCTGCTTAATCGCATTGCCGTTTCAACTTAGCATTGCTAAATAATTCCATCCATATTCGTTAACTTAATGACTCAGTAAGTTAACGATATGGATGGAATTATTTAGCAATGCTAAGTTGAAATCGCAATGCGATTAAGCAAATATATAAGAATCGCATTGCGATTTCAACTTAATTCTCAGATCCGACAGTACATTCTACTGGAGGAGGCGTTCCCATGGTGATCGTTAGCTCAAAGTTGTAATCGCAATGCGTTTATTGCGGTATATTATCCCTCTGGGTGTCTTTTACAGCCTTTTTAGTGCCCAAAAGTTCGGGTCCCCATTGACTTCTATGGGGTTCGGGTTCGGGATGAAGTTCGGGTTGAGTTCGGATCACGAACCCGGACATTTTCCGGAAGTTCGGCTGAACCTCTCGAACCCGAACATCCAGGTGTTCGCTCATCTCTATATATGACATTACACAAATGTCATGTACACTTTTTTTGTATGGAAATTGACCTGTGGAAATCTGCAGCATATGGCCTCATGCACACGGCCGTTGTTTTGGTCTATGTCCAAGCCACATATTTTGCGGCTTGGGCACGGACCCATTCACTTCAATGGGGCCGCAAAAGATGCGGACAGCACTCTGTGTGCTGTCCGTACCTGTTGCTTCATTCCGTGGCCCCGCAAAAAAAAATAGAGCATGTCCTTTTCTTGTCCGTTTTGCGGACAAGAATAGGCATTTCTACAATGGGCCGCGTTCTGTTCTGCAAATTACGGAACGCGGAGCAGCTTCCATGTTTTGCAGATCCGCGGTTTGCGGACCGCAAAACACATTTGGTCGTGTGCATGAGGCCTATCATTAATGATTGCAGCTTTTAGATGCAGATTTCATGTTTCTCAAAGAAAGGGTGAGATTTGTAAGAAAACCACATCAAATCCGCACCAAAAGCCACAATTATCAATTGGGTCTTTTGTGCGTTTGGATACGGGAAAGCACAGAAAATCTGTATGAAAATTAGTGGATCATCTGTGCGTTCACCCACATCAGTGTGCAAGTACCATCAGTGTCCAAATTCTGCATGACACATCTCACAACAGCTGGTAATCCCCAACCTGCTCTATACACAGCCCAAATCCTGGAATGTCCTGCTGCGGCAGGAATCTATGTGCAGGCAAAAGGCCTGTTTGAACATGGATTTAAAAAAAAAAAAATTCACATACAAATTGATTCAGTTAATGGTGGACCAAACCAATCTCCTTCTCCCAACATGGTCATCATGCTCTGCATCTGAAAAATATGGCCTTTAAATGTACACCTATTTTCCACTAAATGCTGCACAGAGCTATAGGGTCAGAAATCTAATCACACACCTACTGTAGGTAAATGGATTGAGGAACATAGTTTCCAATATCCACATCAGAGCGGGTACTGCACCTGTAATGGGAAAATTAAGCAAAGAACAATATTGCTCCCAACACAAAGCCCCCCCCAACTTCCTTAACTACAATCGATTCAATCGAATATAGGACCTAAAACGAGCTGATTCCCAACACCCAATGTGCTTTATAAACTCGTCCCACAACCCTCACCTAGCCGCCTCCCTCGCCGCACCAATCCTGAACGAATGGCTCAAATACCCTGCTTGACCCAACCCCAACCACTTTAAACACTGTGTAAAAACCACTGAAAACTACAACTACAAAAAAGGATCCACCGGCATGCACTAACAACGTCAACACCCCAACTTTCACCTCTGCCCCGTACTCCCACATACAATGGACTGGACACATTGCACAATCCGGAATAGCAAACAAAACCACTCTCTGTTCCCCTAACTCCAAAAGCAATGCAAAAGACATCGGCCCCCCTACTATCCTCCCCCACCCTTAACCTACGCCAACCCTAAACGCCCGACCAGAAATAACTTAAACCCGAATGCCAACCCAGCTATATAACTATTCATTTTGCTCACCGACCAACCCTCATCCCAACAATGACCTACAACCATCAACAAAGAAAATTCTAAATCCTCGTTCCCAACATCCAGCCTACTACACCAATCCTCCCAATACTGCTATGCTTTCAAATATGTAGCCCACGTACTGGGCGCCAACGAAGCCTGAATGAGCCCTGCTACGGTCCATCCAGAAGATCCCACAGACAAGTCGGGCATGGAAGCCCAAACTCCTCCGTCTCTGGGGCCAGCTGCCAGAAACGATCCCACTGTGAACGAGAGAGAGCATCAGCAATTCAATTATCGACCCCTGGCACATGAACCGCCACCACCCAGGTATTGAGCGACAAACACTCTAACACCAGCCGCTGAAGCAGCCGTACCACTAATGGCGATGAGGCAGACAATCTGTTTAAAGCCTGAACCATCCCCAAATTATCACCTTCCTATCCCGAAAATCCTCCCCCCTTAACATAACCGCCACTACTATAGGAAAAAGTTCCAGCAATCATCAGCACATTGTCTGAAGAACTGCCACTCTAGGGAACTCCTTGGAGCTGGCTTTGGTGTGCTCGGGCCCTGGGTGCAGTTGGCAGTAGCTGGCGTACTGTGTAGGGGACGGACGCTCTGCTTTTGCACCCTGCTCCCTCTTTTGCTGTGCTGGTGGCTCTGTGCGACCATCACCTCTTCCTCCGAACTGCACAAGTCACTCGCATGACCTTGATTACATGTGGGGTCTAGGACCTCATCATCCTCCTCATCATCTTTCACCCACTCTTCAGCCCTGCTCCCCTTGTTGGTCTGCATAATTCAGAAAGCCACAGCAGTTGGCACCTGTTTTCGCCATCATCAGAGACGTGCTGTGGTGGTCTTCCCATGTCCTCATCCTGAAACATAAGTGTTTGGGCATCGGTGAACTAAATCTCTTCCACTTCTGGGGCAGGGCTATGTGCATGGCCCACGAAAACCATGCTAGCAGAGTCATCAAAAAGCATAAGAGACTGCTGCATGACTTGGGGCTCAGACTTTTCGGCTGATTTGCAAGGGGGTGAGGTGAAAGACAGATGCCCATGGGCTGCAGGTGCCAATTCTGCGCTTTCAGCAGAGGACCGGGTGGGAGACAATGTTTAGGAACTGGAGGCACTGTCAGCCACCCAATCTACTATCGCCTGTATGTGTTGTGGCCTCACCATTCGTAGAGTGCCATTCGGGCCTTCAAAATAACATTGAACGTTCTGTCGCCTTGCGTTCTGTCGCCTTGCGTGTAACTTTCACAGATCTACCATGTCCTCTCCCTGCAACAGGAGCTCCACCAACACCAGCAGCACAACGACCAGGGCCAAGTCCCTTATTTGACGCTCTCCTCATTGTTTTCGGTCACCCAGCGAAGTAACAGAGGAATTTAATCAAATTATTTCCCTGTCCGGTATGCCGTGCCAGTGTCATAAAGAGAAAAGATTCGTTTAGGTCAAACAACAATCTAACAGACACATTTAATAAAATTATTTCACTGTCAGGTATGCCGTGCCGGTGTAGTTGAGAAAAAAAATTAGTTCATGTCACCCAACAATTTAACAGAGGAATTTAAGAAATTATTTCCCTGTCAGGTATGCCGTGCCAGTGTCATAAAGAGAAAAGATTGGTTTAGGTCCCATAACAATGTGATAGATGGATTTAATAGAATTATTTTCACTGTTAGGTATGCAGTGCAGTCTGCAGGGTAGTTGACAGCCAAAAAAAGTGAATTTGTCCCCCCAGAATTTAACAGATGGATTTGCTGAATTGATTTCACAGTCAGGTATGCAGTGCAGCCCGCAGGGGTACTTGACCGCCAAAAAAAGTGAATTTGTCCCCCCCAGAATCGAATAGATTGATTTACTGAATTGATTTCCCTGTCAGGTATGCAGTGCAGGCCGCAGGGCTACTTGAACGCCAAAAAAAGTGAATTTGTACCCCCTGAATCTAACAGACTGATTTACTGAATTGATTTCCCTGTCAGATACACAGCGCAGGCCACAGGGGTACTTGACCGCCAAAAAGGTGAATTTGTCCCCCCAGAATTTAACCGGGGGATTTACTGAATTGATTTCCCTGTCAGATATACAGTGCCGGTGTCTTAAAGATAAAAAATTGCTTTAGGTCACACAACAAGGTGACAGACAAATTTAACAGAATTTCTTTCACTGTCAGGTATGCAATGCAGGTCGCAGGGGTACTTGACCGCCCAAAATAGTGAATTTGTACCCTCTGAATCTAACAGATTGATTTACTGATTTGATTTCACTGTCAGATAAACAGCGCATGCCACAGGGGTACTTGACCGCCCAAAAAAAGTGAATTTGTCCCCCCAGAATTTAACAGAAAGATTTACTGAATTGATTTCCCTGTCAGATATGCAGTGCCAGTGTCATAAAGAGAAAACATTTCTTTAGGTCACACAAATATGTGAAAGACAAATTTAATAGAATTATTTTCACTGTTAGGTATGCAGTGCAGCAGGAACACAACCTCCAAGCCACTTGTGAATGACAGCCTGATAACCATAGAAATGTCCCCCCAGAATCTAACAGATTGATTTACTGAATTGATTTCCCTGTCAGATACACAGCGCAGGCCGCAGGGGTACTTGACCCTTCACAAAAGTGAATTTGTCCCCCCAGAATCTAACAGATGGAGTTACTGAATTGATGTCCCTGTCAGATATGCAGTGGCCGTGTCATAAAAAGAAAAAAAAAATTAGGTCACAAAAATATGCGACAAACTAATTTAATAGAATAATTTTCACAGTCAGATATGTAGCACAGGCCGCAGGGGTACTTGACTGCCAAAAAAAGTGAATTTGTTCCCCCAGAATCTAACAGATGGATTTACTGAACTGATTTCACTGTCAGACATGCAGCACAGCGGTACTTTACAGAAAAAAATTTGAATATCTCACCTCCTGGAGACCTGAATTTACAGACGGATTACCTATATTATTTTCCCTTCCCCTGGCACATATGCAGTCATGTGTACTTAATAAATGGGTATATGTCACCCACTGAACTTCAAGAACAGGATTAAATTATTGTCGCTGGCACATATGCAGGTGCAAGTGCACTACACTTGCACAAAATGGTCGCCGACGCCCACCTAACTAACAGACGGATTAAACCTTATTTTTCTGTGTCACTGGGCTCAGGGGTACAAAAATGTTGCATTGCACCCACACAAAAAAAAAATAAATCGCTGTAGGTCACAGATTCCTTCCTAATCTCTCCCTAAAAGCGGGAGAAAGCTTCCTATCCCTACACTAGTAAGAGCTGACGTGCGGCGCTGCGTGACATCCAGCTTATATAGAGGCTGGGTCACATGCTGCTCTTGGCCAATCACAGCCATGCCATTAGTAGGCATGGCTGTGATGGCTTCTAAGGGCACATGCAACACGTAGGCCACAGGGGGATAACTTGTGAGGTGTCAGTGTACCGAGGAATAATGGCAGTTAGTTCTTTACTCACAGTTTTTTTACGCTCCCTGGGCCGGGCTGCAGTGAAGGGGAGAACAGCACCAGATTCTCCAGGGCACACTCTATTACAGGGGACACCGGTCAGGTGGTCACTGAGGTGCCCTTGATGGTGATTGGATTTCTGTGTGCTTGCGCGGCTGGGCCCCTGAATTAGGTAGAATTGTGATGCCAGCACCTTGGTGGTGCAAAATGATGAGAGTGGTTGCAGTATGGAAATGGCAGAATGAGACAGGGTTCTACTCCAACTAGGAACTTTACTGTATGCAGGGTCTTGACAGCAATTTACATCCAGATATAAACAGTCTCCCATGTATATGGTAGTTAAATGCTCTAAATCCAGGTAACAGTCTTTATGTGTTGTCCTGTATCAGGCTCAAGTCTTGCTAGAGTATGAAAGGTATCTTCTCACTGGTACCTAGCTTTTTGCATTGTTCTAATCTCAGTAACGGTGGTTTAGATCCTTATGTTTTACACACAAGTGCTACAACAGATGGCCTGTCTGTCTGTGAAGTAACAGTGAGGCTGCCAGAAGCTAATAAACCTTCACCTTGGTACAAAGGCACCTAAAGCCTAGTATAATGGCTATTGTCCTTTCTTTGTCTTTTACATATAAATGATAAAGTCAGCTTGGCACTCCAGAAGAGTAGACGGTAGAAGAAGGTCTCACCTCTGCCTGTTTCTTGGCTTGACAACTCGAGTCAACGATTTGGCTCCTTTGGGCCGTAGAGCCAAAGAGACAGAGCTGAGAGGAGGGGGTCCTCTCTTTCCCCCTGCTCCTCACTCCAGCTCCTTCCACTCCAACCACTCTCACTCTTACAACTAACTGACTAGGCCTGACCTGAGCTATATATATAGTAGTATAATCCCCAGCAAGTGGTGGAATATGTGCAGTGCACCTAACAACCTGTTAAAAGGGATTTTACATAAAGGTGCAATACAGCATGACATAAAATAAATTATGACAACTTTGCAGTACCCACGTACACTAGTGGGACGCTGCACACACATGTTAAAAGCTTGTTCATTGGCTGCCCTGCAGCCTTTCAACAAACTTTATTTCTCAACAACATTTTTCAAAACTTATATCAGTAATTATCTCCTTAGTTCGGATTTGTCGGGTTCGGCCAAACTTCGCCACAAAGTTCGAGTTCGGGACTCGAACTTGACCCCGAACCACGTTGAAGTCAATGGGGACCCGAACTTTGGGGCTCTAAAATTGCTCTAAAAAAGTCCTGGATAGGGCTAGAGGGATATAAAATGAAGCAAAATGGGGGTACGAGTAGGACAAGTGTCCTGCAAACAAATTGGGATAGGGAAATAATTTAAAAAAACATAAAATACAAAAAAATTAAAAATAATTGTTCTAAACCTGAGCACAAGTGAGTGACAGTGGCACCTTCCACCCCGCAAACAGAGGATGTGGCAGCAATGCCACCACATCTTTCACCGTCACCAAGCATCTCCACACTATCCCATGGAAGCGTTCAGCTGTCCATGTCCCAATTAGAAATGGAAAGAGGAAGTACCCTCCTACCCACCCGTGATCCCTGGCTCTGAATACCAGGATTTCAAAATTCCTGGTTCTTTGAAATGCTGTCATTCTGTCTGGTGGAGATGGATGGAGACTTTTAAAAAACTTATGGCGGTGGCTGTCCCACAGTACGTGGTTCCCACTGCTTTTCCAGGCGAGCAATCCCTTCCCTGCACAACCAAGTGGTGGACAAAATTAGGTGTGCACTGCGCAACACCATCTATGGCAAAGTCCACATAACCACCAATATGTGGACTGGTAAGCACGGGCAGGGAAGTTATATCTCCCTAACAGCACACTGGGTAAATGTAGTGGCGGCTGGTCCAGAGGCGAATAGCAGCTTGGCGCATGTCCTCCGCCTACTCCGCTTCCTCCTCCTCTACCACCTCCTCATCCGCTCAGCGTAATACCTTCACCACCAACTTCAGCACTGCCAGGGGGAAATGACAGCAGGCTGATCTGAAACTCATCTGTTTGTGGGACAAACCCCGCACCGCGCAGGAGGTGTGGACGGGCATGGAACAACAGACCAATGAGTGGTTGGTGCCAGTGAGCCTCAAGCCCGGCCTGGTGGTGTGCGATAATGGGTGAAATCTCATAGCAGCTCTGGGCCTAGCCGGTTTGAAACACAGCTCTTAGATTCTGGTGGGAAAAATTCACTTTTATTGGTGCTCAAGGACCCCCTGCGGCCTGAGCTGCAGATGTGACAGGCAAATAATATTATTAAATTTGTTGGTTAGATTTCTACGGTTATTACTGTATGTAAACATATTTAAATAACTTTAAGTCAGATAAACTAAATAAACAAACAAAACTATATTCATGCCTTACCCTTAACTTATAAGGCCAGTCATATACAAGTGGCTCAGAGGGTGGGTTCCTGCACCAACATAGGACAGGTACACAACTGTCCAGCCAGGGCACAGTTCTGGAGGATGAGGAGAAGGGGTTCACAGCAGAGTGGCACTCCAAACAGCTCATGGCCATCACTTGAGCATGGCTGGGGGGATACAGAGGACACCGATGATACACCTCCAACAGAGGACAGCTTGTCGTTGCCTCTGGGCAGCCTGGCAAACATGAGCAACTACATCCTACAGTGTCTGCGCAACGACTGCCGAGTTGTCCACATTTTAATTTGTGCAAATTACTGGGTGGCCACCCTGCTGGATCCCCATTACAAGGACAACGTGTCGTCCTTAATTCCGTCACTGAAGTGTGATCGGAAGAAGCCAACACTGGTAGACGTGCTGCTGAAGGCATTCACACCTGACACCGGGGGCTCAGTGGAAGCACAAGGCTAAAGCAGAGGAGGAGGAGGAAGAAGTTGCCAACGCAGCTGGGTCACCGCCCACACCTCAGAAGGCAAGGTTAGCATGGCCGAAATGTGGAAAAGCTTTGTCACCATGCCACAACAACCAGCACCACCAGCAGATATGGAACGTCTTAGCAGGAGGCAGCATTTCAACAAAATGGTGGAATAGTATCTGTGCACACGCCTACACGTACTGACTGATGGGTCTGCCCAGCGTCGTAGCTACAGGGAAGCAGGGAAAGCGGCTGACCCAGAAGGGGCCTATTCAGGAGAAGGAGGACTAAAAGTCTTTGTCAATGGATGGAACAGCTGCTGGGACTGCTCTGAGAGAGTGATCTTTAGTAGCCACGGGAATGGGGGCGGCATGAAATTAAGGGGTTGCAAAAAAAATTACAGGGGAGGGGGGCCCCATTCAAATATTTGCTGTTGGGACCAGTCATTACTAGCTATGCCACTGGGTCTGCCGTATTCAACTTCTGGGTCTCCAAATTGGGTACATGGCCTCAGCTTCACCTTTACAGCTTGGAGGTGCTGGCCTGCCCTGCAGCCAGTGTATTGTCTGAATGTGTCTTTAGCACGGCAAAAAGCGTTATCACAGACAAGCGCAGCTGCCTGTCCACAGCCAAAGTGGACAATCTCACGTTCATTAAAAAGAACCAGGCAAGGATCCCACAGGACTTGTTTGTACCTTATGCAGAATAGACATGTATACCGGCCTCAGCCAACCATTGTTATACTACAGCGGACTTACTCTTTGTTTTCTTTTTTATATTTCCCAATGTTTTGGGGTATACCAAGTGTATAAAAAAAAAAAAAAAACATTATTGTTGGCGACTACCTTTGGCTTCACAGCCAAAAAAGGCTTTATGTCAGGCAACAATGTAACCGCCAATTGTAATGAATTAAGTTCCCTGTCTGTTATGCAGTGCAGGGGTACTTTATAAGAAAGAAGGGGTACAGATCACCCAACAATCTGAACACCACCTACTTTACTGAATATATTTCCAAGTCAGGTATGCAGTGCAGGGGTAGTTTGAAAGAAAGAATGGGTACAGATCATCCAACAATCTGAAGGCCACCTAATTTACTGAATATATTTCCAAGTCAGTCAGTTATTTTCACTATCAGAGTTGCAGTGCAGGCAGAAAATGAAGTTTATAGGGAAAAACAGATTGATTTAAATGATTTTCTTTCACTATCATTAATGCATTGCAGGGCGCAAAGGTGCTTTGTACCCAAAATTAAGTGTTCTTTTCACCAACAATGTCACAGTTGAATTAACAGATTTTATTTCACTATCAGAATATGCAGTACAGGCCCAAAGTTACTTTATAGGAAAAAAAAGATGATTTTTTTCACCCACAGTAAAACAGATAGATTTACTGATTATTTTTCACTATCAGAGTTGCAGTGCACAGGCAGAAAAGGGAGTTTATTGAAAAAAAATATATATGATTTTTTCACCTACAAATGAAACAGATGCATTTAAATGATTTTCTTTCACTATCACTAGTGCAGAGCAGGGCGCAAATGTACTTTGTGCCCAAAATTAGGTGTTTTTTTCACCAAAATGTCACAGTTGTATTTATCAGGAATGCAGCGTAGAATCCTTATGTGCTATCTAGCACAAAAACTGTGTTTTTTGCAAACAGCTATGTAAATGCAGTATGTTACAGTATTAGTAGAATATTAGAAATGAGCGTAGGACGTAAATTTGCTATCTAGCACAAAAAGTGTGGTTTTTTTTATAGCACCAATGTAAATGCAGTATGTTACAGTTTTATTGGACTGTCAGAAATGCAGCGTAGCGCGCAAATTTGCTATCTATAACAAAAAAATTAGCTTTTTTATAGCAGCAATGTAACTGCAGTATGTAATGGTTTAATTGGACTGTCAGAAATGTAGCGTAGCACGTAAATTTACTATCTAGCAAAAAAGTGTGCTTTTTTATAGCAGGAAGGTAACTGCATTATTTAAAGGTTTTATTGGACTGTCAGATATGCAGTGCCTGTGGCAGACAGATAAAAAATTTCTTTAGGTCACAAAAAAATGTGACAGACTAATGTAATTGAATAATTTTCACTGCCAGGTATGCACTCCAGGCCTCAGGGGTACTTGACCGGCCAAAAAAGGGAATTTGTCCTCCACTGAGCTACCAGAAGCGCCAAGAAATCGCCAAACACCGAACTCGAACTTTAACGGTAATGTCCGGGTTCGGGTCCGGGTACCAAAAATCCTGAAGTTCAGTACGAACCCAAACTTTACAGTTCAGGTTCGCTCAACCCTATCTACAACTTTAAAAAAAACTGGTACATCTGAACCAAAGCCTTTATATTGCTGTTTTAAAATGTTTTTAAAGTTGTACAATCGAAGGCTGAAGTTCTTCACCGAAGTCTCGTGCGACTTTGCCTCTCTGCAGCACATACATTTTAATGCTGTATGGAGACAGGACTCCGTACAGCATTTAAACGAAGTTGGGGAACAAATCAACTTTGGATCTTGGATTCGAAACGTGATTCGCTCACCCCTACTAGGCTCAAACTTGTGAAAGGGGTTATCCTTGAAAAAGTTGATGACTTATCCTCAGGATGCAGGCTCTCGTAAGCTTTCCAAGGACAGTACCGTACATCATACAGTGGCAGTGCTTGGTATTGGAGTTTGGCTCCATTGACTTGAATGGGGCTGTGCCGCAATAAGACCTCATGACCGATATAGAGTCTGATACTGATAATTACCTAACCTGAGGATAAGTCATAAATATATTTTCCTGGATAACCACTTTAATATATCTGCCATATTGTATGCTTTGCCTAGCTCAAATTTTTTGTGTTTTTTTTTTTTTTTTGTCTTATTACTGTCATTGTTCCTTTCTTCTCAATGGAAACAATTGTTATATGACTTCTGCACTTAGATATTTTCCAGCGAAGGTTTAGTAAAAAATTAACTGACAATGAAAGGAAATAAAGAACAATATGAAATACACTAGGGTATAAACATATTTGTCATTTATTTCGGCCACATTCCTCCAAGGATCCTAGAAGAGCAATTTCAGCAGGAGATACACAATGGATGGAGTTAAGACGACTTTATGGACACTCATGCTGCCTCTGTTGCTTCCGCTGGTGCTGGCTCTCGTGCAGTTAATCTTAACCTCAGTGAATGATCCGGTCTCATTTTGGGACTGACTGCCAAAATCACAGAAAGACTTTGTTGCGCACCCTCGAAAAGCTGTTGAAGTTGACATTGATCCTGCAAAAAGAAGGACTATCATTTAACACAATATTAGATCTGAAATATGGAGACTTTCTAAACTATATATATAGATAGATAGATAGAGTCAGTTGGCCCTTGTATTGTGAGCCTGTAATGCCAATGAAAGTAGCATGGAAAAGGTATTATTTCTTAGCACAAAGACAGACCATAATTGTGTTATAATTCTGATCACTAGTTCAGGTGAGGATATTTTAATCTTTGTCAATGGTTTTCTTTAAAGTAATACAAAATAAAAATAAATTATACCTGATTCTAGTGTCTGCAGAAGAAGACACATAGTCTCCTCCCCTCTGCACTGTATGGTTTCATCAGTGTAACACCAGGTAGAGTTAGCAGATAAGCAGGATGGGCAGCCCAGTCCATTGAGGGGAGAGTTTTCAGTTGGCACTAGAATTAGATAGAAGAAAGAGAAATAAAATGTTGTTAATACATGAACATATATAATACTCTCATAAGAAACTATTCTCTTTCTTAAAGGGGTGGTGTTAGAGCCTATTGAAAGCACAATCATTTAGTTTTGTCAAAAAACTTGTTGGGCAGTACTCATCTTTTCTGTGGATTGAAATCAGTGAACTTCCAAGCAATACATAGACACTAGCGGTCTTCCAAAGCGAGATCTACCCATCACAAAAAAAGCATCTGCTCTACCTATGCAATACTAGAGGGACCACCTTGTCAAGATCGGGGTTATGGGTCCACTGTGCCAACCAACCAGTGTGGTTGGCTGATGACCTTTGGGAATTACAGGCACCAGTGTGAAGTACCTAGAGATCAGGCTATAGTCATAGTCAAGAATCAGACACAGATCAGAGCAATTAGAGTTCTTGTAAATCCGTATTTCAGTTCAGAGCACACATTTCAGGATCAGTATGGTGAACAGGCATGGGTCAGGTCAGGTGCCAGAGGGGCAGAGTCCAGGCATCAGGCCCAAGTCGGTACACATGAAGACAAATGGATTATAGCTCTTTAGTATTGACTTGCAAACTAGCAGAATCAAACAGAAACTGGCAGGATCTGTGGAGACATATTTCTCAGGCACAGGGTGGAGCAAGCAACCTTGTATATGTAGAAGGGATGATAAAAAAAAACATTGAAGATCAGCTGGACACAGAACAAAGGGAAAGGTTAATCCTTGCAGTGCTGCAGAAAAGTATGATACAGAAACCAACGGAAGTTTAAAGAATCTCTGTCAGCATGATCAACCCAATTAAACCAGGCATTTTGTCTGGTAGTGGTGATCATGCTGATTAAAATGATATATTTCTTAGATATATACATTTGTATTCATATGCAAATGAGGCACCAGAGGGTGGAGCTGAATCCTTAGAGCTTTGCTTGTAGCACCCCAGCACAACCCCTTTCTCTTTCAATGAAAGAGCGAGTCAGCATACTGAGGACAGAAGCAGCAGATGTAATCATTTAAACTTCTGATATCGCGCTCATTTAAACTTCTGATATCCCGCTCAACTTCTGCAAACCTACTAGGTTAACTGCTATTACGAATACTTTTGGTGTATCTTCCCACCTTGTGTATGTCGCTTGCAGTGTCCTCCTTCTGTCCTTCAAGCAGGTTCCAAAGCCAGGATGTTACTTGTGATGGGTGTCTGTATTCCAAACTAGGAGCGTGCTCCGGCCGGTAGCACTTAGCTCCAAAAGTCCTTGCGTTCACGCTCCGTGCAGGAGCGAGTGACGTCACTCTGTCTGAGCTACAGGTTGCTGGTGGAGGCAAGATGTCAAAGGTGGAAACGAGATTGATTTTTAACATGGATACCCTAGTCCCTAAGGGGTTAAACATGGACATTGAACTGTTTGGTTTCCAATAGGGAGCAGTATTGAGAGAATTATCGCAGACAGTGGAGAAGCAGGGAATGAAGGAGTTAAGTGAGGGCAGTCTAAAAATAGGAGGCAGGCACAACAGAGAGGAATCCCTGAGGAAGAACGACGTACATTGTTCGAAAAGCATTGGATGGACTGTTTTGCCTCCACCAGCAACCTGTAGCTTAGACAGAGTGACGTCACTCGCTCCTGCACGGAGCGTGAGCGCAAGGACTTTTAGAGCAAAGTGCTACTGGCCTGAGCATGCTCCTAGTTTGGAATACAGACACCCATCACAAATAACATCCTGGCTTTGAAACCTGCTTGAAGGACCGAAAGAGGACACTGCAAGCGACATAAACAAGGTGGGAAGATACATCAAAAGTATATTGCAGCTAATCGTCTTTAATTAGCGCCAGTGGAGTCTTGTTATATCTGAGCAGATGTAATCATGTTTCTCATATGAGACACTCAGCTCTGGCTAAGAATTTGCCTTTACACAGAGAAATAGATCCTCAGACAGATATGGCGAGTATTATGTATAGATATCAGGAAAAAGTTAATAAAGCATTACTTTTATCAGGCCTTTTTACCATACACATAAGATTTTCTATCAACTTTTATCAAGTTAAGTGAAGAAAGAACTCTCCAAGTCTTTTGTGGGATTCAAACCTGAGACTGCTACAGTATATGAAATGAAGAAGACCTTACCTCCAGGCTACAGCCTTACCATATTGATAGCACCATTTTTGATGTACTTAGAAAGCTAATACATAGTATTTGCAATGGAAACCAATGTTTTATACTGGCTTTCTAAGTATAAAAAAACAATACCTATCAATATGGAAAGGCTATAACCTGGGGCTAAGGTCTACTGCCTTGCATATAGCAATCTCAGGTTTAAATCCCATAAAAGACTTGGAGATTTCTCTCTTCAGTTAATTTTGTTTCTCTTTCATTTAACCCATAATAAAAGTTGATATAAATTAAAATCTTTCTGAATGTGTATGGTAAAATGGCCTGATGGAAGAAATGCTGCACTTCATATCATGCTATGATGCCATTCAAGGATGAGTTTTACTTCTTTCCTGATACCTATGCATCTAAGGAGTCTCACTAGGCGGCCCCACCTGAGGAGACAGCCTCACATTGCCTCATTGCAGATTTGCCCCTAGAGACTCATTATGGAAGCACTGATTAGTACTGGAGGACCAGAAAGCGGTGAAAGCTCTGTACTCACAGCTTCCTGGTCCTCGGCTTTTGGCTGTGCAGGACTGTGCACAGTGTGACCTCACGCTGTGCGCAGCCTTCACAGCCAACAGACGAGGACCAGGAAGAAGACAGAGAGAGCGCTGGTGGTGACGAGTGGCAGAGTCCAGGAGGAGGAGAGGTAAGTGTTTTTTTTTTTTTATTTGCACTGATGGCTGGGGGCTGATATATGAGACTGGGGGCTGATATATAAGGCCTGGGGGCTGATATCTGAGGCTGGGGCTGATATATGAGGCTTGGGGGCTGATATATGAGGCTTGGGGGCTGCTATGAGGCTGGGGGCTGACATGAGGCTGGGGGAGCTGATATATGAAGCTGGGGGAGCTTATATATGAGGCTGGGGGCTGATATATGAGGCAGGGGAGCTGATATATGATTCGGAGGGCTGATATATGGCATTGGGGGGGCTGATATATAGCATTGAGTGGATAATATATGGCATTTTATGGGCTGATATATGGCATTGGGGGCTGATATTAGGTCTGATTGAGGGTCATATTAACATTGGGGGTCTAATTGGGGCTGTCAGCTGAGGTCTGATTAACATTGGGGGTCTATCTGCTGGTCTTACCTGAGGTGTAAAGGAAAATATTTTTTTCCTTTTGTCCTCCTCTAAAACCTAGGTGTATCTTATGGGCCTGTGCATCTTATAAGATGAGTCTTCAGAACTGTAAGTATTTACAGTAAATTTCTTGTGTGTGTGTGTTGTGGTGGAGGGCGTGATTACATGCTAGGGTGTGGGAAGACAGGATCCAGGGGGCCCAAGTAAATTCTTGCCCAGGGTCCAATCAATATAAAAGACGGCCCTGCTTGTATCTTTAAGATACGGGGGAGCCTGCAGAAAAAGTCTATATATTCTTTAAGTACTGTATGCTGGTAAGGAAATTAATTCCAGAGACTATAGGTCTCCCAGCGGGGTTGTCCAAACTTTTATGAATCTTCGGTAGCTGATATTTGACCTGAAAACCAAAAATTGAAAAACACTGGTTTATTATTATTATTTTCATTTGTTGTATATGTGGTTATTTTAATGAATATGGACTTTGAGCCTATTAAGGAGTATTAACAGATTTTAAGGCTGTTGTAAGGGAATGAATTGTATGTTAATTTATATATGGGGAAATGAGGGGTTCTGGGTGGATTTATGAGACAGCCCACACTAGGGAGGAGTATTCGCCCCTGACGAAGCGTGCCGGGTTGGGCCGAGACAAGAGGCTTCACAGCTTTTATGATAAGCTTTTAACTCATTTATGTCTGTGAGTATAATAAATCTTTTTATAACTGACCCTGGCTAATGGTGCTTCACTATTTGTACAACCTCTTTGCTGATTCACAGAGCAGCTCACTGAGAAAGGAGGGTGTCTTCTGTGGATACTGATGATTTCCTATGTCTAAAGGTGGTGATGGCTCCAAATTAAAGTGAAACACTTCCTGAAGATTCTGAGCAGCGCGGTCCGATCAATGCGAAAAACTTGGAGTGTGAACTTTACCCACTTCACTGTTGGACCTGCAGCGCAAAAGTGACAGGCAACATATTATACATATTATATATACTTTTATATATTTTTTGTGATGGTTTCTAAGTGCCCATAGCTTAAAAGCTTGTTGATTGGCTGCCCTTCAGCCTTTCCACAAGCTTTATTAAATGCCCAGACACCGAACTCAACCCAAACTTTTCTGGCAAAGTTCAGGTTTGGGTCCAGGTACCCAAAATCGTAAAGTTTGGTACAGACCCGAACTTTACAGTTCGGGTTTGCTCAACACTACAAGGAACTTGTCTAAAGCGGATTTATCTCCCTCAAACAAAAACTTCAGAGGACACCGGAGACAAAAGAACATGTTTTTACCTTCATGGAAAGAATATTCCAGAATAACCATGCAGAATTGCACCCGTGCTCTGAGACTCGAAGGAGTGTTGGTACTTAGCCATAATCGGACTCTATCATCCTAAAAAAACAGGGCAGATAAGAGTATCATTCGACTCGAGCGCCAGGTGCGAAGGCGTCTTGCTAAACAATGTCTTACTTTCTGATCCAGACCTCAACAACAGACTTCTGGAGGTACTTCTATGCTGCCGCAGAGATTCAGTGGCATTTATGGCCGACATACAACAGATGTTCCACTGCTTCCTCGTCAAGCAAGAACACAGAAACTACTTCAGGTTCTTCTGGTACCATAACAACGACCCCAATTAAGACATTGTAGAGTACCAAATGAGAGTGCACATCTTTGGAAACAGTCCTCCCCCTCAAACATTCAGCCTGAGAGGGTAAAGCAAAGTATGGGTCGAAAGTATGTGGAAAAGGATTTTTATGTGGATGACTGCTTGAAATCCACACCCAAGAAAAAGACCACAATTAGTCTCTTGAAAAGGGCCCAAGAAATGCTCGCTCTATCTTATTTAAGGTTGCACAAAATCGCCTCCAACAGCCATGAGTTAATGGAGGCCTTCTCACCCCAAGACCATTCAAGTGATCTAAAAGACTAAGCACTGCTGGCCATGGAGGCAAAAGCCTAAAGCCTCAAGAGTAGTGTTGAGTGAACCCGAACTGTAAAGTTCGTACCAGACTTTAGGGTTTTTTGTGCCCGGATCCGAACCCGAACTTTTACAGAAAAGAGTTTGGTGTTCGGACATTTAATAAAGCTTGTTAAAAGGCTGCAGGGCAGCCAATCAACAAGCGTTTAAGATGTGTGCCCTTAGAAGCCATCACAGCCAAGCCTACTAATGGCATAACTGTGATTGGCCAGTGCAGCATGTGACCTAGCCTCTATATAAGCTAGAGTCACTTAGTGCTGCACGTCATGTCAGCTCTTACTAGTGTAGGGATAGGATGCTGCTGCTGTGAGGGAGAGATTTGAAAATAATCTATTATTAGAGCTTGGTGTTAAGTATGCGATCTACAGCGATTTTATTTTTTATTTTTTTGTGGGTGCAATGCAACACTTTTGTAACCTGCCCTGAGTCCAGTGACACAGAAAAAGAAGTTTTAATCTGTCTCTTAGTTAGGTGGGCGTCGGCGGCCATTTTGTGCAAGTGACAAAATTGCCAGGGACAATAATTTGCCAGGGACAATAATTTAATCCTGTTCTTGTAGTTCAGAGGGCGACATATACCCTTTTTTAAGTGCACCTGCACTGCATATGTGCCAAAGAAGGGAAATAATGTACAGTGGATATAAAACGTCTACACACTCCTGTTAAAATGTCAGGTTTCTGTGCTGAAAAAAATTGAGACAAATAATTTCAGAACTTTTTCCACCTTTAATGTGACATATAAACTGTAACAACTCAATTGAAAAACAAACTGAAATATTTTAGGTAGAGGGAAGAAAAAATATTAAGATAAAATAATATGGTTGCATAACTGTGCACACCCTTAAACTAATACTTTGTTGAAGTACCTTTTGATTTTATTACAGCACTCAGTCTTTTTGGGTATGAGTCTATAAGTATGACACATTTTGACTTGGCAAGATTTGCCCACTCTTCTTTGCAAAAACACTCCAAATCTGTCAGATTGTGAGGGCATCTCCTGTGCACAGCCCTCTTCAGATCACCCCACAGATTTTCAATCAGATTCAGGTCTGGGCTCTGGCTGGGCCATTCCAAAACTTTAATCTTCTTCTGTTGAAGCCATTCCTTTGTTGATTTGGATGTATGCTTTGGGTTGTTGTCATGCTGAAAGATGAAGTTCCTCTTCATATTCAGCTTTCTAGCCGAAGCCTGAAGGTTTTGTGCCAATATTGACTGGTATTTGGAACTGTTCATAATTCCCTCTCTCTTAACTAAAGCCCCATATTCAGGTGAAGAAGACCAGCCCCGCAGCCTGATGCTGCCACTACCATGCTTCACTGTGGGCATGGTGTTCTTTTGGTGATGTGCAGTGTTGTTTTTGCGCCAAACATATGTTTTGGAATTATGGCCAAAAAGTTCAGCCTTGGTTTCATCAGACCATAACACCTTTTCCCACAGGCTTTTGGGAGACTTCAGATGTGTTTTTGCAAAATGTAGCCTGGCTTGGATGTTTTTCTTCATAAGAAAAGGCTTTCATCTTGCCACTCTACCCCATAGCCCAGACATATGAAGACTACGGGAGATTGTTGTCACATGTACCACTCAGACAGTACTTGCCAGATATTCCTGCAGCTCCTTTAATGTTGCTGGAGGCCTCTTGGTAGCCTCGCAGACTAGTTTTCTTCTTGTCTTTTCATCAGTTTTGGAGGGACGTCCAGTTCTTGGTAATGTCCCTGTTGTGCCATATTTTCTCCACTTGATGATGACTGTGTTCCATGGTATATCTAATGCCTTAGAAATTCTTTTGTCCCCTTCTCCTGACTGATACCTTTTAACAATGAGATCCCTCTGATGCTTTGGAAGCTCTCTGTGGACCGTGGCTTTTGCTGCGGGATGTGACTAAGAAAATTTCAGGAAAGACCAACTAGAGCTGCTGAACTTTATTTGGGGTTAATCAGAGGCGCTGTAAATGATGGCAGGTGTATGCTGACTCCTATTTAACATGATTTTGAATGTGATTGCCTAATTCTGAACACAGCTACATCCCCAGTTATAAGAGGGTATGCACACCTATGCAACCACATTATTTTAGTTTTTTTTGTTTTCTTCCCTCTACCTAAAAGATTTCAGTTTGTTTTTCAATTAAGTGGTACAGTTTATAGGTCACATTAAAGGTGTCAAAAGTTCTGAAATGATTTATCTTTGTCTCAATTTTTTACAGCACAGAAACGTGACATTTTAACAGGGGTGTGTAGCATTTTTATATCCACTGTAGGAAATCTGTCTGTGAGTTCAGGGACCCAGGGAGTGACATATTCAATTTTTTTTCCTGAAAAGTACCCCTGTGCTGCATATGTAAATTCAGTAAATCCATCTGTTAGATTTTTTGGCCATAAAGTACATTTGCGGCCTGCACTGCATTTATGAGAGTGACATATAATCAGTAAATACAATTGGGACATTGTGGGTAAAAAAAACAAAAAAACTTTTTTTTGCCATAAAGTACATTTGCGGCCTGCACTGCATTTCTGAGAGTGAAATATAATCAGTAAATCCAGCTCTTAAATTGTGGGTGGACATTTCCACGGTTATCGGGCCAGTCATTCACAAGTGGCTTGGAGGGTGTGTTCCTGCTGCACTGCATACCTGACAGGGAAATATATTCTGTAAATTCGGTGGCGTTTAGATTGCGGGGTGATCTGTACCACTTTTTTCTTTCACACTACCCCTGCACTGCATACCTGACTGGGAAATATATTCTGTAAATTCGGCGGCATTTAGATTATTGGGTGATCTGTACAACGTTTTTCTTTCACACTACCCCTGCACTGCATATCTGAATGAGAAATATATTCTGCACGCTGGTAGACACGCTGCTGATGGCATTCCCACCTGACACCGGGGCCTCAGTGGAAGCACAAGGCGAAGACGGAGGTGGAGTAGGAAGTCGCCGACGCAGCTGGGGCACCGCCAGCACCTCAGAAGGCAGGGTTAGCATGGCCGAAATGTGGAAAAGATTTGTCATCACGCCACAAGAACCAGCAACACCAGCTGATATGGAACATCTTAGCAGGAGGCAGCATTCCAACAACATGGTGGAACAGTATGTGTGCACACACCTACATGTACTGACTGATGGGTGTGCCCCATTCAACTTCTGGGTCTCCAAATTGGGCACATGGCCAGAGCTTGCCCTTTACGCCGTGGATGTGCTGGCCTGCCGTGCAGCCAGTGTATTGTCTGAACGTGTGTTTAGCACAGCAGGGGGTGTTATCACAGACAAGCGCAGCCGCCTGTCCACAGCCAATGTGGACAAGCTCACGTTCATTAAAATGAACCAGGCCTGGATCCCACAGGACTTGTCCATACCTTGTGCAGAATAGACATGTATACCGGCCTCACCCAGCCTGTGTTATACTCCAGGGCACTTTCTTTTTGTTTTATTTTCTATATTTCCCAATGTTTTAGGGTCTACCGAAATTTAAAAAACAGAACAAAAAAAAAACAGTGTTGTTGGTGACTACCTTCTCCACCACCGCCTCCTCAACCTCCTACTCCAGATTATTATTTCTAATTTTTGTATTTTATGTTATTTTAAGTCATTTCCCTATCCACATTTGTTTGCAGGCGATTGTCCATCTCTGACACCCATTTTGCTTCCTTTTGACTTCAATGTGTTTCGGGTTCAGTGTCCTGAACTCAAACTTTGCAACAAAGTTCGGCCGAACCCGGCGAACCGGAGATTCCAGGTTTTCGCTCAACTCTACTCAGGAGCCGGGAGATTAGTTCCTCGGCTTAAGATAAGTCAGACTACAGAGTGAAAGCCAGCATAAAGAAGAAGCTGTTATCCAGTCAGCCTGTTTGTACTGCAGTGAGAGAAACAGATATAGCAGAGTTGAGTTTGCCTGCCAGTTTTACTGCTAAAGCCTACTGGAAACAAGACAAAGCCTGTAAACTGTTGGAAGAAATGTTTATGCAAGTAAAGCTGCTTTTGAACTTCATCTCAAGGTCTGGACCCAAGTTATTTCTTCAAATCCCTCAATTATTCCTCCTATTTATAGCTTCAGGGCCAAAGCCTGGAGTCCAGGGGAATACAGGTAGGAGCACCGTAACACACACAAAGAGACATTTTAGGCCGCACTACACCACTCTGCATTCCTACTAAACCTGGGACTGTATATAGAGGGCCGTGGGGGGAGGCTGTCTGTTGCACTTTCACTGTCATTGTAAATGTTATAGTAAATGCTATACTATGCTTTATACTTGTACATGTTATTTGTATTCTTGTAGTTTTACCACACATGTACAATTTCTCACGCGCACCGCACAGTGAGTACAACCTGTTGACCAATAAACAAGTTAGACTACAAAGAACAGTCCTCTTATTTGGAAGACAGGAATGGTTTATACTGAATGTCAGGCTGCACACTGTGTGAACGTGTATGAAGACAGAACAAGTGATGCAAGATAATCAGCTTCGAAAAATAAAATGTTCGGGTTACTTGCAAAGCCCTGCAGAGCTAGACAGACATGTTTTGTTCTTTAAAACTGACCATCTTGTTCCATTCATCTCAGGATATGTCGAGCCATGAGGAAAGATAAGGAGGGGCACATCAGAACGTCTATTCACTTATGTGGAATCTAAAATTGTGCTGTGCACACATATAAAAAGCCAGGAATATATGACTTACAGTTGCCGTCCATAGTGCAGTTGGGATTGTCATAACATAATGTGTGCATCCTGATTTGTACTTGCTGTAGACGGATGCTGCCCAAGAAGTTACATTTAGATGCACATTTATATGTCCTGGCCAAAATCTGTGCCATCTTATCACCTACAAATAAACATAACAAAGTTATTAGTTAAAAGAGGTTCTCACTCCACTGGACCTTCTTGTTAGAGTGATTCTTTGACAAAAAAACAAAACAAAAAAACACTGATCACACGATACCCCCCTGCTAGGACCTCCAGCAATCAGCTCTGTAGGCATTCTATTTTTCAGCAGCGCCTCCGCAGGGGAAAATCAGGTATTACCCAGTGTCTATTCTAGTTGGTGGAATGTCTGTTTTATAGAAGACTGGAGAGATCCTCCAGAGTAAGAGATAATCTTAACCCTTTTTTGAAGAGCTGGCTGTGGACTAAAGATTCCTCAAATTGCGGAACACACATGGGCAGGCATACATGTTTTGCGGATCCACAATTTGCATGTAAATGTGGTCTAAGACAGCGTCAGAATGGCCCACCAGAGCACAGGAGAATCTGCTGACACTGTCATATGACTGCCTGCCTGCTGTCCATTCATGGCACTGTGAGCGCAGCACTGCTTGGATATTAAACCCGAGCTCCACAGCGGCACTGCCTGTGTGCATGTGCTGTTTGAGAGTGACCAGACGGAGGGAGTGGAGGGGTGTGTTCTGCTGACCCACTGTGTTATTGGTGATGTTACATAGGACTGCAGGTGACATCTACTACATTATCTGTACTCAGAGTTATCACTGTGTTATCTGTCGCCTTACACAGGACTGCAGCTAACATCTACTAATTATCTGTACTCAGAGTGATTACTAGTGTTAATTGCGAATATTCTAATTGCAAAATTTTATCGTTAATATCTGTACTTCGAGAATTTGAGAAGATTTAGAATATATTGCTATATTTTCGTATCCGCGAAAATTCGATGTTTTTTTCATCAGTACCCATGTGATCCCTGTCGGCTTCTTGCTTGAGAGCCAATGAGAAGGCTGCAATGTCTTTGTCTGAGCTTAGCCATATCCCTAGCAACCAATAGGAAAGTTGCCTACACTTTACTATATAAGAACCTCCCCAGCAGCCATTTTCTACAGTTTTTTGCAGTTCTGAGAGAGAGCAGTGTCATTGCTGTGCTCTGTGCTTTACTGTGTCATTACATTATATAGCTCATATATATAATACAGATATTTAGTGGGAGATAGTCAGTGTAGGTTAGATAGTGATATAGTTTAGCTGATAGGTAATATGCGCATCATTAGTGCCGATTTGTGCAATCAAGAAAATAAAGACTGGAGATGACGAACTCTAGAATTTGCGAATTTATCGCAAATATTATGCAAAAAATTTGGGATATATCGCAAAAACGAATATTGCCCATGCTGCTCATCACTAGTGATCTGTGGTGTTACATAGGACTGCAGGTGACAGCTACTACATTATCTGTAATCTTTAAGTCCTGCCTTTCTGATGCCTCCATTAGTATAATATGAAAGTACTTGATCCCTCCTGTTATTTGTGCTTGTGAACAGCATATGCGTTCCAGCGTTGGAACGCATCAACTGACACTTCCCAACCGAAAGTGACACATCCGGACCAGAAGTAATGTGGATCGACTTCTGCGTGGATGCGCATGGGGGACCAGATTACCAATACCTACAACTATATATATGTAAGTAATTTTATGTATTTTATATGGTCCCGAAGAAGGGGAACTCTACGGTAATCCCCGAAACACGTCGAGCTTATTTCCTCATTAACTACTTTCCTTTTATTGGAGTCCTCTGATCCATCTTGCTGAATGGATGGCTGGTTGATATTCTACAGGCGACCTCGGCGAGGGAGGTGAGGGATGCAAGTGTCTTTAGTTTATCTTGCACCCCCCTCCCTGGTGAAGTATTCCATGTGGTATACTGTCATTTTAACTCCAAATATTCTGACTGGTTAATAGATAAATGAGTCTACCACTTTTATAAGCATCCCTAGCGTTTTTACCACTTAGTAACTTTCTGTGTGGGCACTTGGTGTATATTGGCGCCTCACACCTTTCTTTCTTTGCATTTTATTACAGTCTCACACTGATTAATGACGCCTGTTTAATTCTTTTTAGTAGGTTGTTGCCTCGTCTTCTACCACTCTGCTCATCTACCCTATACAACAAGGACATACTACCAGTGAACATCACCTTCTTTTGTTGCATTGGTGTCCCTCCCCTCCCCTTTCCCTTACTCCCAATATCTTTCCTCCACCTGACTCATACCTTTTTGCTTTTTTTAATTTCTCCTAACTCAGAGGGGGCAGGGACAGCCTTCCACCTACTGAGTAGGGCAAAAAAAAAACTTAGGTAGTTAACCTATGTACAGCTCTTGAAATCACAAGTATAAACTAGAAAATGCAGTAAACTCTTAGACCTCATGCACACTACCATTGCCGGATGTGGCTCGTATTGCGGCCCTCAAACAGCAGGTCCGCAATATGCGGACACTGGCCGCGTGCTCACAGCATCACATATGCAGACACATTCACTTGAATGGGTCCACAATCCGGAAGGTGCGGTGTGGAATGAAGGCACTATAACTCTAAACCCCCTTAGGGGCTAGAACCTGGGATCTTTTGATCCCCTCTCCTATTCACCCTAATAAATCTCTATTAGGGTGAATAGGATTTTTGTAGTCCCCATTCTGAGCCATGCCTCGTACAAAGCTCAGTATGGAGAAAGCCATGGCAGGCCTGGAGCCCTTCAGCAGCATCCATGCTGCCATGGCAACCAATTGTAGCCCTGTGATTTCACTGCTGGGGCTCCGATCAGAAGGAAGAGGGAGCCGCAACGCTCTTCCATCACTCAAAAGTCCACCAATTAGCGTTGATCGCGGCACCTGAGGGCTTAAATGACAGGGGAGGCACGGGTGTCGGCTATATGATGCAGCCAGCAACCGTTATGTATTGAGTGGGTCCACTGCAGAGGCCCGCTGGATTACTGCAGATGCAATGCGTTTTTCACTGAAGCCCCATTCACTTCTATGGGGCCATGGCTCTGTGAAAAATGCAGAATATAGAACATGCTGCGTTTTTCACGCAACCCAGAAGTGATGCGTGAAAAAAAATTCTCATGTACACAGACCCATTGGAATAAATGGGTCAGGATTCAGTGCGGGTGCTATGCGTTCACGTCACACATTGCACCCGCGCGCAAAACTCGCTCGTCTGAAAGGGGTCTAAAACTGTGCTGTGCTAGTAAACCTGGAGCCCTAGAGTCAAGGAACAATTTTCTTTGCCAAACTACAAGTACATGCATAAAAAGACAGAAATAGATGACTTACATGCAGGGCTATAAATATTGCAATCCAGGTTACAATGTGATTTGATTATCCTGATTTTTTCTTGCTGCGCGCTCGTGCTGTCTAAGGGACTACATGCAGATGACCGTGCACGTGACTTGCCCAAAAATGCAGCATTATTTCCACCTACAAAGAAACATAACATTTTTTTTCTTTCCAAAATTATAAAAGTAATTTTTTAACATGTTTTCCACTTTGGAACTATTGGTTAGAAGGACTCTTTGACAAGAGGCTGATCACAAAGTGCCCCACTGCTGGGCGCTCCAGTGATCAGCTATAATCTGTGGGGAAACCTAACAGCACAAGTTCAACTTCCCTGCAGCACCTCTACAGAAGGTATTAGCCAATCTCCATTCACAAAAATGGACTGTATGTGCAAAGAGCACCTGGGGAGCAGTTGTAGAGGATGGGAGTGGGGAGTGGTAGTGACCCTGATGTAGTGATGTGGTGTTGCAGTGTCCTACCTCAGGCTGTTGCTCCCAGGGGTTCAATGCAGTGCGAAAGATGATGTAGAAAGGAACCAGGTAGAGAGGGTTGAACAAAGAACTTTTAGCAATACACCCAGAAACATGTTAGCTGATGCTTTCTCTCTCTGGATTCCTTTCCCTAGGACTTTACTATGGCATCTGTGACTGTAGGTGTCCACCGTAAGATACAAAAATGAAAAGGGATCGCCTATGCGAGAGAGATGTACATTGGTACCTCTCCCGGAGTACTGCACAAATCGTGAAACTCAAATTGATAATGTAATGTATATAAAACTTAGCTTTTAATAATTATAATTTAGAAAACGGCCCCTACAAACACAAGCAAACAAAAAACACAACACAACACAAGGACCTCACACGGAGCTCAAGATGCTTATCAAGAGCCAAATACAGGACACAGGCCGGAATCACAAAGAGGTTCCACTGAAGGGACTAATATACAAGTGGTAAAAGTGGGTGGATCTTACCGGTCCAGTTGAATATCGTCACATAGATGTTCAGTGAAAACAGCTCCAAGGTACTCCATATCACATTGCGAGTCTTGATATGGGGCTGGGGTAAGGGATCCGATACTGTCCCTGATGTACCCTACTTGGACTGGTATTCCCTAAAGTACTCCTAATACGGAGTCATCGCCCCGAAAGGGGTGGCCCCATCCGGAACCTCACACTAGTCTAAAAGCCCTAGAATGCCCTAATTATCTTTCCATAAAGAGGGTTCAAGAGACCACAACCGGATGCTCCAAAGTATGCCTTGAAATAGTATTATTTCTCATATATCTCAAAGGATTCACACGAAGAAGAAACTATGTCCCAACGCGTTTCATCAATTAAGGGGTCAGCCCCACTAATCATCAGGGGACACGGGGCTGAGGCTATCAGACAGGTGTGAAGAGGTGCGTATGGCAGAGCTCAAAAAGTTTCTACAATGTTCCGGAGACAAGTGTATGGCTGGGCTCCTGAATGCAGGGATACTTAAACATTTTAGTGTCCCCTGATTGCTTAGCAGGTCTGGCAGACTAGGGTGAGGTTCCGGACGGGGCCACCCCTTTCAGGGCGATGACTCCGTATCAAGATGGTGATCTAATGATGGTGTTTGAACATGTTTCCCACCACTTTGCAGCAGAATCTTGATAGCTTGTTCATCTGATCACTTTGCCTACTCTAATATGCCATAGACTGCAAATTCCTTTGTGGTTTAGGACCCTGCATTCTCCCTGGGGAAATAACAGCCACCTCTGATGTCCACCTGACCTGGAGAAGAGGGAAATGGATTACATGCTCCCTCACTCTTCACCCTAGATTCTTAGACTCTAAACTGACTCTCTCTAGCTCAGGCCCACCCTTGGCAGGAAGTTAGACCAGCCTACCCCTACCAAAAGTGGAGGAATGGAATGGTAAGTTCAATCCCTGTTACCAAGCATTGCCAACTGTACCCTGCTGGTGAACCAGGTACATTACATGTCATTACATTCACATTGCATACAAACCAAACTGCAGATGCCATAGTAGTACCCTCAGGTCTAGGGTACTACATTTGTAATACAGGACAGGACAGGTCCCCCAGGGTGAGAGAAACTATGGCTAAGAAATATATTTCCCAGACACTGTAACAATGTACAGAGTAATGTTCTTTTTTATGTGCTTCAGCTCCTTCTGGCATCTGATTGACAGGGATGCCAGGAGTTGAACCCTCATTTGTCAGATATTGGTGACCTATTCTGAGATAGATCATCACTGGAAAACCCTGTAAAGTGAAAAAGCAGTGTTCACACTTCCTCATTTCTACAGCCAAAAGACATTACTTCACCAAAAATTATATAAAAAACAATACCACATCAAATACATTGGGGGAGATTTATTAATATTGGCGTAGAATCCCCCGTGATGCTGGAGGATGCACCTAATGGAAGGCAAGGCAAAGGCTTTGTCATATATTAGGTGCATCCTCCAGTACTCCGTGTGCTGCCCTAATTTAGGCCAGAAAAATGGTATACATGAAGACAAACGTCCTGGGCCCTGCCAGTCTCTCCTTCCACCTGCCCTCACCACCTGCCCTTTTAAGAAAGTTTGCTATTTTGTTGCAGTTGACTTTATAAAGTCAGTAGCACAGGGTGTCGCTGTTATAGATAGATAATAGAGATGAGCAAACCCCTTCCCAAAAATGTATCTGCAAGCTGAACCCAAAACTTTTCATAGGAATATAGTAAAACGGCGCAATGTGCCATTTTACCGAACATGTTGGTGAGAACCTCACGAGGGAGGAAGGAGAAGGGTGCTCGCTTGACCTTAAAAGGAAGTGGGGGAGGGCTTGCAATGATTGGCTCACAGGCTGACATGCAGCCTGGATAAGCAAATCCGTGCTGCAGCAGTCAAGGAGGTGCCCTAAAAGAACAAATAGAACACAACTCTGTGCATTCTAAGGTTACATAGACAATGTAGGAACAGAATAGAAAGACATACTGTATTAATATTTTAGAATGGGGACTAATCAGGGAATACTTTCTGGCAGTGAGAAGCTGAGGCTAGGTGTGACAGCTGTTGCAGAAGGCAGCCACCTTTTCATTTTTTTTTTTTTCTCATTTGAACAGAAAAATAGCTGTGCTTTTTTCAAAACCTACAGTTTCTACATAGGCTTCTTACTAGATTATTTCCATTACAATTAACATTGTGCTGCAGTGCTAATTTCTGAGTAATTGTCCCCCAAAAGATGGAGCCCACCAACACTGCTGTGAGTGGGACCCTGTGGGACAAGACTAATCTATACACCAAAAAGAATAAATGTAATAAAGAACGCTCAAGTACCAATAATCAATATCTTTATTAAATTACACAAATCGTGAACATATAAAATCAGTATGCAGTGATTAACGGCTTCATTATCAGAGTGTTTACCGTCCTTCCTTACCAGGTCAATTTTCCAGTTTTAGCAATGGGCCTATCTAACTACAAATAACTAATTGATTAATTTCTGAACCAACCTACATGTATTTGATATTATTTTTCACAGGACACCATAGACTAAAGGCTCATTCACATGACTGTATTTATGTGTCCTCATTCATTCCGCAATTTTGCGGAATGGATGCAGAGTTGCAGACCCATTTATTTCAACAATGGGGCCGCAAAAGATTTTGACAGCACACTGTGTGCTTTACACATCCGTACTTCTGTTCCATGGCCCTGCAAAAAAGTTAGAGCATCTCCTATTTGTGTCCGCAATTGAGGACAAGAATAGGCTCTTCTATCATAGGGCTGGCTATGTGCATTCTGAAAAATGCAGGATGTACACCGCTGGACTGGTATCCGTGATCCACAAAAAACACACATGTTCATCTAAATGAGCTCAAAGAATGAGCCACCAAACTGAGTTCTGTCTGAACTTTGCTATTTTTTTGATGGCAGATGAACCTGAATCTTTTCAGGTACATCTCAGATGAATCCACTAAAATGGTGTGTAGTGACCATTTTAGGGCACATATCAGGGGGAAAAAAGACCTCACATCACACTGAGAGGAATTGGGGGTGGGGTGTGGGCTTGATCTGATTTTCTTACAAACCGCAGACAGCCTGGATGAGCCAATTAGTGCTACAGGAGGCAGTGAGGTGTCCTAGCAAAATGTCTTTCTGTGCTGGGTTGTGAATGAAGGTGGCTGGGTAGAGCCTCTGACATTTAAACAATCGTTGGGAGTCAGGGACAGTGTGCCTGGCTGTGCCTGCTATCAGATGTGCAAGTGCACCTCAAAAGAAGATACCTGCAAGCAAATACTAATTTTTTCCCCATTTTCATAAAAATCTTTTTTGTGGGGTTCAATATAATTGAGCAGCATATATAATGTATATACAGTACATGATTATTGGAGCAATACCCACAGCAATGTACCTGTGTGTATTAAGTTGAAATTGAGTGTCAAGCCTCAGTCATCCATTTATACATTTTCAGTTTCCTCATGGTCACAATGTATGTTGTTTGGAGGGTTCCATTTTATTGTGCAACATACAAGTTGTGTTCAAAATTATTCAACCCCCACTGAAATTGAGTGTTTTGGCCACTTTGACATTGATTTTGATCATTTCAGTCATCTTGTTTACAATTAAATCAAAGAGGCCCTTGTAAGTCAGACAAATATAACATAACATTTATAATGAAATAACCACAAATGTCTTTTCTGTGCTCACATCATTATCAGTTTTATTCAACCCCCAAGTGACATTCAATCTTAGTACTTAGTACAACATCCTTTTCCAGTTATAACAGCTTTTAAATGTGAAGCATAGCTTGACACAAGTGTCTTGCAGTGATCTACGGGTATCTTCGCCCATTCTTCATGGGCAAAAGCCTCCAGTTCAGTCACATTCTTAGGCTTGCGCGCTGCAACTGCTTTCTTTAAGTCCCACCAGAGGTTCTCAATAGGATTTAAGTCTGGTGACTGCGATGGCCACTTCAAAATGTTCCAGCCTTTAATCTGCAACCATGCTCTAGTGGACTTGGAGGTATGCTTGGGATCATTGTCCTGTTGAAAGGTCCAACGTCTCCCAAGCCTCAGGTTTGTGACGGACTGCATCACATTTTTATCCAATATCTCCTGGTACTGAAGAGAATTCATGGTACCTTGCACACGCTGAAGCTTCCCTGTACCTGTAGAAGCAAAACAGACCCAAAGCATGATTGACCCCCGCCAAGGTCCACAGTAGGCAAGGTGTTTTTTTCTTCATAGGCCTTGTTCTTCCTCCTCCAAACATAACGTTGATCCATGGGCCCAAACAGTTCTAAATTTGTTTCATCAGTCCACAGAACACTATCCCAAAACGTTTGTGGTTTGTCCACATGACTTTTGGCATACTGCAGTCGAATCTTCTTATTCTTTGGAGACAGCAAGGGGGTGCGCCTGGAAGTTCTGGCATGGAGGCCTTCATCACGCAGTGTGCGCCTTATTGTCTGAGCTGAAACTTCAGTACCCGCATCTGACAAATCTCTTTTTAGTTCCTCAGCAGTCACACGGGGACTTTTCTCCACTTTGCGCTTCAGGTAGCACACAGCAGACGAAGTCAGCATCTTTTTTCTGCCACAACCAGGTAGCGTTTCAACAGTGCCCTTTGCCTTGAATTTGCGAACGATGCCTCCTATGGTGTCTCTTTGTATGTTTAACATCTTTGCAATCTTCTTATAGCCATTGCCCTTCCTGTGAAGAGAAATCACCTCTTCTCTTGTCTTCCTGGACCATTCTCTTGACTTCACCATGTCTGTAAACACACCAGTAAATGTCTAGAAGGAGCTGAGGATCACAGTCATTTTACATCTGCCTAATTGGGGCTTATTCTGCTTGATTGCTGCTCCTTGACATCCACAGGGGTTTTCAATACCTGATCGAAAACACTTGAATGATACTCTGTTCTTAAGAGTGGTCGTCTTTAAGGGGTTGAATAATTGTGTCAATGAAGAAATCACAAAAAAAAACATTTAATACTGTATTACAAAAACAATTGATGTCATTTTAGTTGCATTTGGTTCTTTAAAAAGTCCTTGTAAGATTTCATTCTGAACACAATTACAAATGTACACTAAATTCCCTAAAACCCTTTACAGCACTGGGGGTTGAATAATTTTGAACACAACTGTATATACATGATTACTGCAGGAATACCCATGGTGTGGCAGAAATCTACCTGTGTGTTAACCACTTCAGCCCCCCTAGCTTAAACACCCTTAATGACCAGGCCAATTTTTTGCAATTCTGCACTACACTACTTTCACCGTTTATTGCTCCGTCATACAACTTGCCACCCAAATTAATTTTACCTCCTTTTCTTCTCACTAATAGATCTTTCATTTGGTGGTATTTCATTCTTGCTGACATTTTAACTTTTTTTGCTATTAATAAAAATTTAACGACATTTTTGCAAAAAAAATGAAATTTTTCACTTTCTGTTGTAAAATTTAAAAAAAAAACTTCATTTCTATATTTCTATTTTTCTCTAAATGTATTGTTCTACATGTCTTTGATAAAAAAAAAAAAATCCAATAAGTGTATATTTATTGGTTTGGGTAAAAGTTATATCGTATACAAACTATGGTGCAAAAAAGTGAATTTCCGCATTTTGAAGCAGCTCTGACTTTCTGAGCACCTGTCATGTTTCTTCAGGTGCTAGAATGTCAGGATAGTATAAATACCCCTGAAATAACAACCTTTTAGAAAAAAGACACCCCAAAGTATTCGCGGAGGGGCATGGTGAGTTCATGTATCATTTCATTTTTTTTCACAAGTTAGCAGAATATGACACTTTCTGAGGGAAAAAAATAATAATAAAGTTTCCATTTCTGCTAACTTCTGGCAAAAAAATAAATAAATCTCCCACGGAGTCACTATGCCCCTCAGTTATTTCTCTCACCCAGCATGAGTATATGTAAAAATAAACCCCAAAACACATTGCCCTACTTCTCCTGAGTACGGCGATACCACATGTGTGACACTTTTTTGCAGCCTAGGTGCGCAAAGGGGCCCTAATTCCAATGAGTACCTTTTAGGAGGGCATTTTTATGCATTTGGATTCCAGACTTCTTCTCACACTTTAGGACCCCTAAAATGCCAGGGCAGTATAAATACCTCACATGTGACCCCATTTTGGAAAGAAGACACCCCAAGGTATTCCGTGAGGGGCATGGCGAGTTCATAGAAGATTATTTTTTGGCACAAGTTAGTGGAAATTAATTTTTTATTGTTTTTTTCTCACAAAGTCTCCCTTTCCGCTAATTTGTGACAAAAAGTTAAATGTTTCCTGGACTGAATATGCCCCTCTGGAATAACTTGGGATGTCTTCTTTCCAAAATGGGGTCATTTGTGGGGTGTTTGCACTGTTCTGGCATTTTGGGCGGGGCTAAATTGTGAGCAGCCCTGTAAAACCTAAAGGTACTCATTGGACTTTACGCCCCTTTACACACCTAGGCTGCAAAAAAGTGTCACAAATGTGGTATCGCCGTACTCAGGAGAAGTAGGGCAATGTGTTTTGGGGTGTATTTTTACATATACCCATGTTGGGTGAGAGAAATATCTCTGTAAATTGACAACTTTATATAAAAAAATTTAAAAAGTTGTCGTTTACAGCGATATTTCTCACACAAAGTATGGGTATACATATGCACCCCAAAAACCTACTTCTCCTGAGTACGGTGATACCACATGTGTGCCACTTTTTTGCAGCCAAGATGCGCAAAGGGGCCCAAATTCCAATGAGTACCTTTAGGATTTCACAGGGCATTTTTACGCATTTGGATTCTCACTCTTTAGGGCCCCTAAAATGCCAGGGCAGTATAAATACCCCACATGTGACCCCATTTTGGAAGGACGACACCCCAAGGTATTCCATGAGGGGCATGGAGAGTTCACAGAATTTTTTTTTTTTGGCACAAGTTAGCGGAAGTTTATATATATTTTTTAAATTTTTTTTAAAAAGTCTCATATTCCATTAACTTGTGACAAAAAATAAAATTTTACATGAACTCACCATACCCCTCACGGAATACCTTGGGGTGTCTTCTTTCTAAAATGGGGTCACATGTGGGGTATTTATACTGCCCTGGCAATTTAGGGGTCTCCGCAATCATTACATGTATGGCCAGCATTAGGAGTTTCTGCTATTCTCCTTATATTGAGCAGACGGGTAATGAGATTTTTTTTTCCCGTTCAGCCTCTGGGCTGAAAAAAAAAAAGTGAACGGCACAGATTTCTTTATTCGCATCAATCAATGTGGATGAAAAAATCTCTGCCAAAAATGTGCAAAAAAAAAGTAAGGCCCCATTCACACGTCCGCAAAAATGTCCGCATCTATTCCGCAATTCTGCGGAATAGATGCGGACCCATTCAATGTGAATGGGGCCGGCGGTGATGCGGAGAGCACACTATGTGCTCGCCGCATCAGCATTTGCGGAGCTGCGGCCGCGAACATTCGGGTTTCACCCCCCAATTGCGGACAAGAAAAGGCATTTTCTATATAGTTCTTTCAATGTCCGAATCCGCAAAATGCGGAAAGCACATTGCCGGTGTCCGTGTTTTGCGGATCCGCAAAACACATACGGACGTCTGAATGAGCCTTACAGGGGGGTGATTAGTGACAGGGAGGGTGACAGGGGGTGATCGGGGGGTGACATGGGGCGATCAGGGGTTAATCGGGGGTTAATCAGGGGTTAATCAGTGACGGAGGGTGGTTGGATGGGGGGGTCTGTGTGGTGATTGGTGCACTTACACATGTTTCCATTGGTGGTCCCAAGCAAAAGGGACCACCAGAGGAGCGAGCAGAAGGCATATCAGACGCTGTTAACAAAACAGCGTCTGATATGCAATTTTTTTTAACTTCTACAGCCTGCCAGCGCTTGATCAGCACTGGCAGGCTGTAGTTCCCCGACGCGATCCTGTGAGCGTGCACGCGCTCACAGGAAATCTCGCGTCTCGCGAGATGCGTGGATGCGTCCAGGAGGAATAAACCTGCCGCTGCCTGGACGCATCCGCGCGTTAGGCAGTCCAGAGGCGGTTACGTTGAAATTAAATGTCAAGCCTCAGTCGTCCGTTTATGTATTTTCAATTTACACACGGTTGCAATTAAATTTTTTTTGGGAGCTCAATTTAATTAAGCAGTATATATATATATATATATATATATATATACTGCTTACTAAAGCAATACATATGGTGTGGCAGCAATCTACCTATGAGTGTTAAGTTGAAATTGAGCATCAAGCCTCAGTCAAGTTTTAGGGCTTGTTGAATTAAATTTAACCAGCCTAAATATTTCATTAGGGCAAGACACATGGCAGTGCAGAAACCTATATGTGAGTAATAATGAGAAATTGAGCAGCAGGCCTCAATTCTTCTTTTCTGTGAATTCTATTTCCTCAAGCTAGGAAAAAAAAAAAAAATTCAGACTTGTTCAATTTAATTGAACCAGCTTATATATGTAATTATTACAAGACAGAGGGTAGGGCAGCAATCTACCTGTGAGTGATAGCGAGAAATTGAGCATCACGCTTAACCGCTTGCCGTCACGGTAACGCTGATAGGCGTCCGGACGGCAGCGCTCTCAGGTCTCTGTGACGCCTATTGGCGTCATCTCGTGCGAACTTAGATTTCCTGCGAACGCACGCTCACAGGAGCGCGCGTTCACAGCAGCGCGCAGTATTCAAGTTTAACTACAGCCTGCCAGTGCTGATCATTGGCTGGCAGGCTGTAATGAAATAGGTATATCAGACGCTATTTTGTAAATAGCGTCTGATATACCTGCTACCTGCTCCTCTGGTGGTCCCTTTTGCTTCGATCGACCACCAGATGACACAGGAAGCTCTGTAAGTTGCACCAAACACCACATATACATTACTCCCCCCCCCCTGTCACTTATTAATCCCTTATTAACCCCTGATCACCCCATATGGACTCCCTGTCACCCCCCTGTCATTGATCATCCCCCTGTAAGGGTCCCTTATCACCACCAGTTAGTTAGCTACTTGTTAGGTAGTTAGCGCCCAGCCTACCGCACCGCAGTCACTGATTAGTCGCTGATTAGCGTCATCGCTGTCGCTAATCAGCAGTAGTACTATATAGTATCTGTAAGTGATCAAGACTGATCGCAATCAGATCTATATCAGTACATTAGGGTCACCTTAGGCTCTACAAAAAACGCAGTGTTCGCCCGATCAGGCCTGATCTTGTGCCCACACTTGCGTTCAGTCCGCCCCACCGCAGTGACAGAAATTTTTTTTTCTGATCACTGCAAAAACATCGTAAAATTGCTGCGGCGGTATAAAGATCACTTTTGAGCTTTTTGGATCTTTATTAGCGATCGCAGCTTTACTTCGCAAGAACTCCTTTTTACTAGGCAGGTGTGCTCTTTTTCCTGGGTAGTCTCAGAGGAATACCCCCTAAATTTAGTTAGCCCAAAATGTCAAAAAAAGGGGTATTCCGCTGAAGAGGCCTACAGGAGTCTGGCCTTTATGGATGAAAGCGATGGGGACACCTCACCCGCTGAATCCAGTGCTTCAGAATATAAACCTGTAGACAGCAGTGGCACTCTAACCGCTAGTGAAGATGACGAGGTTGAGGTCCCTGCTATGGTCAGGCGTACCCGACCCCATGTCAGTGTTTTGCATACCCCGCGTGATGAGCCTCATTTGCAGCAGAGAGGTGCTAGCGCTCATCTTTTTCATGGTGCGGCATACACCAACAGCGCAGCACATTCTGGACCTTCTACCAGCACTGCCGTATTTCCTGGTGAAGTGGCGAGCACCAGAAGGGCAGTTCAAGCTGGTACGGTGGCACGTGCAGTAACTCCCCCATCGCAACCACTACGTTCACAGGCCCATAGAGCCCTTAGTCTCCCAGAGGTGCTGGCAAACCCAAATTGACAATCCCCTGCTTCCGCCACACCCGTATTGCCCCCTTTCACCGCCCAGTCTGGAGTTCGCGTGGAGACAGCTCATTTAGGATCGGCCCTTGAGTTTTTTGAGCTGTTCTTCACCGCAGGTCTTTATGACTTAGTTGTGGCAGAAACCAACCGGTACGCCACACAGTATATAAGTACCAATCCGGAAAGCTTCTATGCCCAGCCTTTCCGGTGGAAACCAGTCACAGTTTCCGAATTTAAAATATTTTTGGGCCTTATCCTTAGCATGGGTCTAACTAAAAAAAATGTATTGCGGTCCTATTGGTCTAAAGACCCAATACATTACATGCCCATGTTCTCTGCTGCTATGTCCAGGGCACGTTTTGAGGTCATCATGCGCTTTATGCATTTAACTGACAATAAAACTTGTCATCCAAGAGGTCACGCTGCTAATGACCGGCTCCACAAAATTCGGCCCCTCATAAACCATTTGTCATCCAGGTTTGCAGATGTGTATACCCCCAATGAGAACATCTGCATAGACGAGTCCCTTGTACATTTTACCGGGCGCCTTGGCATCAAACAGTAAATCCCCAGCAAGCGTGCCTGGTATGGGGTCAAACTGTATAAGCTCTGTGAAATGGCCACAGGCTATACATATCGTTTTATGGTCTATGAGGGAAAAGACTCAAAACTGGAGCCGGTCGGATGCCCTGATTACCTGGGGAGCCTTGGCTAGATTGTCTGGGACTTGGTGTCACCCTTACGCCACAGGGGGTACCACTTATACGTGGACAATTTTTACCCAAGCGTGGCCCTCTTTTGGCACTTATAAATAGTCAGAATTCAATGCTGTGGCACCGCGCGACCTATTTGCAGGGGCTTCCCCCAATGGCTCGTTAATACCCGACTTGCACGGGGAGGGAGGGCTGCCTTGTGTGACCAAGAACTGCTCAGGGTGAAGTGGAGGGACAAGAGGGACGTTTACCTTCTGTCCACCATTCACGCAGACACGACTGTACAAATTGAAAGGGCAACTGGAGTCATTGAGAAACCCCTCTCTGTCCATGACTATAACTTTCACATGGGAGGGGTGGACTTCAATGACCAGATGTTAGCTCCCTATTTAGTGTCCCGCCACACCAGACGCTGGTATAAGAAGGTTTCTGTTTATTTAATTCAATTGGCTGTGTATAATAGTTTTGTTCTCTACAGTAAGGCTGAGAGAACGGGATCCTTCCTAAAATTCCAGCAAGAGATCATTTGGAGGGTCTGTGCCCCAAGTCCCGGCTACATGACAGACACTTCCCGAGTGTCTATCCTGGTACCCCAAGGACAGGCACACAGGGGTCTTAGGGCCCTTTTACACAGAGCTGCTGCAAACCTCTCCTTTCACCTGGGACAAAGTGCATAATGTACTTCGCCACATCTCTGGGCGATTTGCGCTTTGCACATTGTCCCATGGGGAAGAAGAGGTTTGTCCTCTAAAGGTAAAAAAAAAAATAAAAAATCACCACAGGTAAGCAAAAAAGTTAATGTTCTGTTTCAAATGTTCAATAAAGTTTATAAAAGTTAATGTTCTGTTTCAAATGTTATATAAAGTTAATGTTAATAAATTCATTGCGTTTCTGCCTCTTTTTTTTTTTTCTTTTTTCTTTTTTTACCTTCTATTTGGACCAAGCGATCAACCAGCTGCAGCACTGATGTGCATTCTGACAGAAGCATTGCGCTGCTGTCAGATTACACAAAGTCAGTGTATGTGACGCTGCAAGACGAGATATCGCCTCTGCAGTAAAAAAGATAAGTTTGCCGAGACTTATGAGCTGAGGGGTGGTGTTCATATGCTTTGGCAAACACTTTGTATAAAAAAATAATAATTTCTGGCAATGATTTATTCATCAACATCGATTGATGTGAATGAAGAAATCGGGCTTGCCAGGGCATACGAGCTGAGTGGGTTTGGATGTTGGGCGGAGCTCCTATCTCCTGGCAGACGCCTTTCCCCTCTTTTTTTTTTTGCACATTTTTTGGCAGAGATTTTTTCATCCACATTGATCGATGCGAATGAAGAAATCTGTGCCGTTCATTTTTTCTTTCAGCCCAGAGGCTGAACGGAAAAAAAAACTCATTACCCGTATGCTCAATATCAGGAGAATAGCAGAAACTCCTAATGCTGGCCATACATGTAATGATTGCAGAGACCCTCAAATGCCAGGGCAGTAAAAACACCCCACAAATGACCCCAATTTGGAAAGAAGACACCCCAAGTTATTCGCTGAGGGGCATATTGAGTCCATGAAAGATTGAACTTTTTGTCACAGGTTAGCGGAAAGGTAGACTTTGTGAGACAAAAATGCCCTGGCATTTTAGGGGCCCTAAAGCATGAGAATAAGTCTGGAATCCAAATGCCTGAAAATGCCCTCCTAAAAGGCACTCATTGGAATTTGGGCCCCTTTGCGCACCTAGGCTGCAAAAAAGTGTCACACATGTGGTATCGCCGTACTCAGGAGAAGTAGGGCAATGTGTTTTAGGGGGTCTTTTCACACATACCCATCCTGTGTGTGAGAAATATCTCTGTAAATGACAACTTTTTCCATTTTTTTATACAAAGTTGTCAATTTACAGAGATATTTCTCTCACCCAACTCCGGAGTACGGCGATACCACATGAGTGACACAGTTTTGCAGCCAAGATGCACAAAGGGGCCCAAATTCCAATGAGTACTTTTTGGATTTCACAGGGCATTTTTACGCATTCCAAACTACTTCTCACGCTTTAGGGCCCCTTAAATGCCAGGGCAGTATAAATAACCCACAAGTGACCCCATTTTAGAAATAAGACACCCCAAGGTATTCCGTGAGGGGTATGGTGAGTTCATGCAAAAATTTATTTTTTTGTCACAAGTTAGTGGAATATGAGACTTTGTAAGAACCCCCCCAAAAAATAAAAATAAAAAATCAATTTCCGCTAACTTGTGACAAAAAATAAAATCTTCTATGAACTCGCCATGCCCCTCATGGAATACCTTGTGGTGTCTTCTTTCCAAAATGGGTTCACTTGTGGGGTATTTATACTGCCCTGGCATTTTAGGGTCCCTAAAGCGAGAGAATCCAAATGCGTAAAAATGCCCTGTGAAATCCTAAAGGTACTCATTGGAATTTGGACCCTTTGCGCATATTGGCTGCAAAAAAGTGTCACTCATATGGTATCGCCGTACTCAGGAGAAGTAGGGCAAAGTGTTTTGGGGTGTATTTTTACATATACCCATACTGTTTGTGAGAAATATCTCTGTAAATGACAACTTTTTAAATTTTTTTATACAAAGTTGTCAATTTACAGAGATATTTCTCTCACCCAGCATGGGTATATGCAAAAATACACCCCAAACCACATTGCCCTACTACTTCTGAGTACGGCGATACCACATGTCTTACACTTTTTTGAAGCCTAGGTGCGTAAAGGGGCCGAAAGTCCAACGAGTACCTTTAGGCTTTACAAGGTTGCTCACAATTTAGCCCTGCCCAAAATGCCAGAACAGTAAACACACCCCACAAATGACCCAATTTCGGAAAGTAGACACCCCAAGGTTTTCACTGAGGGGCATAGTGGGTCCGTGGGAGATTTTATTATTTTTTTGGCCAGAAGTTAGCAGAAATGGAAAATTTATTATTTTTTTCCCTCAGAAAGTGTCATTTTCCGCTAACTTGTGAAAAAAAATTAGATCATACATGAACTCACCATGCCCCTCCGTGAATACTTTGGGGCGTCTTCTTTCCAAAATGGGGTCATTTGGGGGGTATTTATACTATCCTGGCATTATAGCACCTCAAGAAACATGACAGGTGCTCAGAAAGTCAGAGCTGCTTCAAAATGCGGAAATTCACTTTTTTGTACCATCGTTTGTAAACGCTATAACTTTTGTACAAACCAATAAATATACACTTATTGGATTTTTTTTAAATCAAAGACATGTAGCACAATAAATTATGACACGAACTTGTATAGAAATGTAATTATACTTGAACAATTTTACCAGAAAAAGTTAAAAATACACTTTTTTGAGAAAATTGCAGTCTTTTTTGATTAACATCAGAAAAACTAAAAAATCTCAGCAGCAATCAAATACCACCAAAAAAAAAAGCTGTATTTGTGATAAGAAAAGGAGGTAAAATTTATTTGGGTGCTAAGTTGCATGAACGAGCAATAAACCGTTAAAGTTGTGAGGTGCCGATTTGTAAAAAAGGTCCTGGTCAGTGGTCACTAGGGGGGTATAAACCTGTGGTACTTAAGTCTTTAAATTGTCAGCTTCCATAAATTCTATTTCCATATTGTTAGAATTTTTTTGGGGGGGACTTGTTCAGCTTAATTAAACCAATATATATATATATATATATATATATATATATATATATATGAGATCAACCCCAATACACAGGCCAGCACACAAAAGTATCTGTGAGGGATAACACATTTAGACATAAATTAGTTTCCCTTTATTTCTGTGTTCACAAACACATTTACAATCAATTTTTGGGTAGTAGCAGCACAAACTATCCGGTCAGAAGTAGTAGTAGTAATAGTAGTCGACCATAATTGTTTCTGCTTGCTTTTGAAAGGCGCAATATTATAGCTCAGGAGAAACTGTCACAGCAGAATCACGTGGAGTTGTTTCAGTATTGGACACCATGCTGTGGAGCCAGAAGTCACAGTGTTCCTCCTGCTACTCCTCCTTGCAGCCCTAAAGAAGGCTATCAGTGGAGTCCTCCCAGTCTGCACTGCCCCTTCCTACCCTTCCTAGAGGGGCGCCTTCTTTTTTCTGAAAAAGTGGCAAGAAAACCCCACCATGCCCAATGGCAGATAAGCAAGAGAGTCTCCTTTTTGATGACTTGTGTGAAAGCAGTCAGTGTTTGTACTGCCCTGAAGAGTAGGTGGAGGCTGCAGACCCAAGGCATAGTCGTGTCCGTGGTAGTAGTAGCATCAGTGGCCTCTATAGCCGCTCTATTGGAGTTCTGACAGTGACAGTCGTTGAAGAGCAGGAGAGGAGGGCCAAAGTACCGACCATGATATCCCAAAGTCTGATAGAAACAAAAGGGAGGGTGAGGGCCCCAAGGATGAATGTGTGCTGGATAGGACATGGTAGCCGGAGCCGGGTGCAGAGGAGGAATCAACATCAAAGAGGGTGATGGTTGCAGCAATATAGAGCAGATGCCACGTACCTCCCAAAGAAAAGCCACTGCTTCGGGATCTGGTGATGCCACTGATGCAGTGGGTGGGTTAGGCCGAAAAGGTGCCAGAGCAAAGCCGAGCTTGGCTGCCTCTAGCTTTGTGCATGTATCTACTGTCTGGAAGTTTTTCTCCATGATGCTGGAAGACAAAAGCATTGCCTTGTGCAAGCTGTGCAAGAACAAAGTAAAATGTGGGCCGGCAAACAAAAATGTAAGAACCACAACTCCATCGAACCACATAAAGTGTCATCACCACATCCCATTGGCAAATAGAGGTGGCAGCCAGCCACCATAGCAGTTGTTACCTCCTTCTACTGATCCCTCTTGCGGGGGAAGTATGTCTTTTACATCATCATCTTCCATTTCCACTTCTCCTGTTCAGACTCCTCCTCCACCTCTGCTCCATTGTCAGAGATTGATAACGGAAAACGCGGCCAGGAAACAATTCTAGATGTCCAGCAATCCGATTGTGCCCAAGTTTTATTTCCACCTGGCAAAGTTGCTTATGGTGCAGTTGTTGCTGTATCATTTAGTTGAGTCTGCTTCCTTTAGGGAGCTATGGGTGTGCGCTCAGCCTCACAGGAATATTCCTAGCCAGCATTATTTATCCCAAAAAGCCATACCTGCCTTGTACTCTCACATGGGGGAAAATCTGGGCCGCATCTTGCGATTTTTGGTGTGTGGCAAAGTTCACATCGCAGTGGACACCTAGAGCAGCTCTTAAGGGCAGGGAAAGTACATGCCCTTCACAGACCACTGGGTCAATGTTTTTTCTGGGAGCGGAGAAGCAGCACTCCGCCAACAAGTCCTTTTGACCCCCAAGATTGTGTCAGCCTGGCTCCCAAAGCCTCTTCCTCCTCCATGTACACGTTCCTGTCCCCAACAGCAGCAGGACACAGGGTTGCACTCACTACCCCTCCACCCTCCCGCATGTTTCAGGTCAAGCGTCGGTCACGCCATGTTGTTACTGATTGGCCTGGGAGAGAGTAGCTCCCCCGGCAAAAGTTTGCTCAAGTATATCAAGCAGCAAATATCCCGCTGGCAGTCACCCTGCCGACTTCAACTAGGCAAGGTGGTGAGTGACAGTGGGTGCATCATTGTGGCCACCCTAAACTTTTGGCAAACTAACACCTATGCCCTTACATAGCACTTACCATCAACCTAGTGATGCAGCACTTTCTAAATAAGTACACTGGGCTGTCCAAGGTGCCAGCAAAGTCCAGGAGATTTTATCAGGCAGTAGCAGCTCATCTGAGAAGCTTATTGGGTGCTTAAGCCCTTCAAAGGGGCCACAAATTTTGTCAGCAGGGACAATTGCGGCATGAACAATATCTTTTCTCTTATATTTATCTTATTTATCTTATATTTAAACAGATGCTGATACTCATGCAGCAGGGGACCATGACGAGAAAAGAGCAGCTGATGCATTTTTCTGTATTCCCTACAGAGGATGAGGACTATGAGGAGCTGCCACTACAAGAGGAGGAGTCGGAGATGGAAGAGCGAGAGGAAGATGATGAGTATTGTTGAGAGAATGGAAGTTAACAAAGTCGAAATTGATCCAAAGTTTAGGAAAAAATTTGGTTTGCCACAAATCCGAATTTACTCTTGCTTCGTGGTTACAAATTGTATCTTTTCTAAAATGGCTGCTGCAGAGCCTATAAAATGAAAGTAAAAGGCCTGGCTAAACAAGATCACCCATAATTCCACGCAGAAAGCCAATCAACAAATAGTCAACCCCTGTGATGTCACAGCCCTATAAAAATCTTAATCCCGCTTGATCTCTGCCATTTTATTGTACAGTAAACTGAGCATAGGGAAAGATGTGACAAGTGCTAGGGAAAGTGTTTTACAAAGCTTTTAATAGTATAGACACTATAGGGAGACTGCAGGGACAGTGCAGGCTCTGGAAGGTGAAGGGATCCATAGCAGACCATGCACTTTACATGAATCCCCAAGGTGCTTTCTACCCAAGGAGAGAGTACCACCCAAATACTGACTTAAGCCTCTCACCCAATTAAGCCAGTACTCTTTGCTCTGCATTGATAAGGGGCAATCACCCTGAAACATCTGTCTGCAGATGAGGTGCTGACTTATTTAATATCCAAGTCATGTCTCAGGTCTATTTAAAGGGTCAAACATTGATTTATAGGATAACTGTCTTACATCTGGTGAAATCAGAGGCCTGCTAAGAGCTCATTTACATTGTTTCCTTCTGAGAATTCCAGAGGAGCACGTACACAGTGGCGTAGCGTGGGTTGCCTGCACATAGGGCAAGCCAACTCTTTCTCCCCCAACTAGTGTACATGCCCCTTTTTACCGACCAGTAATCCTATGTAACACCACAGATAACACAGCGATAATGCTCTGAATACAGATAATGAAGCAGATGTCACTTGAATTGTCCTTGTCCTCTTCAAGTGGGACACAGCAGCAGTGCTGTAAGGGGAAGGGGGCAGAAACAGCTTTGAGACTGAGGCACAGTGTGACCTGGGGCTGGGCTGTGGTGGTGTGGGCCTACAGCCCTCAGTGGTTTAAAGGGAAGGGCAAAATCTAGCCTTTCTGCTGCCCCTGCTGTGGAAAATTCTCAGTCCAACAACTCCCCCAGCCCTACCGTTAAAGAGATATTTGGATTGACATTACATACATCTCTACAAAACATGAGGAGAATACAGCGCCACATACCTATTACATCCAGTGATGGCTCCTTCGATGTATATGTTCCTTATCTTCTCCTTTTGGAGATCAGACCACCATAATGATTTCTTCCAGCTGTGCCTTGTTTCTGTAGTGTTTAACACACAGACATATTTTCCCACTTTTCTATCATCCTCCCCTTCTTGTGCCCCAACATTGTCATCCTGTTGTGCCCGCTGTGCCCCCTCAATACTATACTGCAGACAACAGTGCCATGCAGATAATCCACCCCAATAGTAATAGTGGTTCCATACTGTTCTCAATAGTAATAGTGCCCCTACAGTACCCCCAATAGCTACCCCATTAGCAATGCCCTTAATATTGTGCTCAATAATAATGCCCCATAGCACCCCTAATATTAATAATGCCTCTATAGGGACCCTAGTAGAAATAAGACACCCTATAGTGTTCCCAGCAGTAACAAGACCCCTTGATAATGCCCTGATAGTGCCCCAGTAATTATAATGCCCCCTGTAGTAGCCCCAGTATTTATAAAGCCCCACTGCAGTGCCCCCCATAGTGCCACTACATATAATGCACCCCCACCCCATAGTGCCTAAATGTATATTGCCCTCTGTATTGATAATATATATAATGGCCCCTCTGTATTATTAGTATATATAGTTCCCCCTCTGTCTTATTAGTAGATAATGGCCCCCTGTTTATTAATATATATAATTCTCTCTCAGTGGTATATAAAACGTTCTCCCCCATTGCTGGTGTGCCCCCAATACTGCATACATTAGCATATACATAAATTTTAAAAAAAGAATACAATAAATACTCACCTGTAATCCTCTCTTTGTCGTCACCTATGGCCTGAGTTCTGGCGTCCTGGCGCAGGCAGTCATACTGTGCCATCCTACACCACGTCATCACGTTATCCCGCAAGACCAGGCGCAGATTGTATGCCCCCCCTCAGCATACAATCTTACACGGCCCCTTCCATACAATCTTACACTGCCTCTTTCCTGTCACAGTGCGGTTCACTGTGACAGTTGTGCCGTGTAGGCTGGCTGCACGCCCTCTCACGTACTGGCTGCAGGGTGACACCTGTGTAGGTTAGTTGCTTGGGGCTGCGTGCTGGCCTTGGTATCTTCTGTGAACTGCTATCTATGTATGTTTACTCTCCTCGGGTCTGTATCTCTGTGGCTCATGTCTCTGTTGTCGTGGTGACTTGCTGCAGGTTCCCTCACGTACTGGCTGCAGGCTGACGTCTGTGTAGGTTGGTTGCGTGGGACTGCATGCTGGCTGCGGTGTAGTGTGTAAACATGGCCTTGTATGTATGCAATTCTGTTATCTCATGGGTTGTTTGTGCTCTGGCGTACTGGCTGCGGTGTTTCCGTCTATGCTGGTTGCCAGGGGCAACGCCCTATACTGCAGTCTGTGTTTCTTCCCTGTTCCCAGATCTTATGGGGTTAACTTCCCTGGTCTGTTCCTGGGTGCCCTCGTTTAGGCAGCTTTTTCCATCTGTGATCTGTGGGACTTGGGGTCAGTTGTTCTCCAGCCTTGTTTGGGGCTGGAGCTATACACCTTACCTGGGTTTCTTTATGCCCAGTCCTGATGGCCGCCTAGTAAGACATCAAGTCATCTGGTCTTTCTAGATTTCTTGGTTCTATGTGTGATGTGTAGCCTAGCAGTGCTCTACTGCATTGGATAGCCTAGCAGTGCTCTACTGCATCTGATAGCCTGGCAGTGCTAAACTGCTTCTGATGTATTCTGTCCCATGTCCTGTCTGGCAGTGCCCACTGCTGCTTATCCTTTTCTGTTCATGTCAGCCTGTAGTGACTTTCTGCATCTGTTTCTTTCCAGTATACGTCCTGCCTTCGGTGAGAGGGCCACTGGGTTCCCCGGAGGGGGAACAGCAAGACTGTGAGCAGTGCTGCCGGAGACCGCCATGCATCCTATCCGCATGGAGGTCGAAGCAGTTACTGGTGTGCATGTACCAGTCATTGTTGTGTGGACTGCTAGTGTTTTTTACAGCAGCCGCGGCAGGTAAGTGGCCAAGTGCAGCGGGACCATCCTGGAGGTGCAACCTATGAGCCTCGGCTAAGTCCATCCCTACCATCTGGGGCTCTGTGAAGAATGGGGCTCACTGGGTTTCTGCTCTCTGGGTTTGGCCCCAAGTCAAACTGGTGCACTTGGTCCAGTGGTAATTCTTGCCACTGGTTCCTTACCTGCCGATCTAGTATTCTACTCAATGTTATGTTTTATGTATGTGTGCTTATATGTCTTGTTCGTTGTGAAATGTTCTAGAGGTCAGTTTGATCCCTGTCAGAACATAACACCTCCATGCAGTCTTAGACACCTCCTTCAAATCTAATACAAAACCTCTCTGAATTCACAGTCCCCCCTTCCTCAGCACATCCACAGTATACACATCTATCTCTCCTGCACTGACAGATGCTGTTTTTTTCTCCCTCTCTGCGCTGACACTCCTGAGCCACCATCCGTGACCCGACCTCCTTCTCTGCTTACAGCCTGCCAGTGCTGTGGCCAGCTTCTAACCCACATGACCTAGGAATGTCACGTGATACTGTGAGGACCCTACCATGCATATAGTTTAACCTTTACCCTGTCTGTGACCTTCTACTGCCTCATAGGTTGAATGAATACTTCTGTTCAGTTTTTACAAAGGAAAATGAAGGAGAAGGACCTCAGTTAGGGAGGAAGACTAATGAATCCTTTGATGCATGTGTCTTTACAGAGGAAGAGGTTCTAAGTCAGCTGTCTAAAATTAATACAAATAAATCACAGGGGCCTGATGGGATACACCCAAAGCTATTAAAAGAGCTTAGAGGTGTACTAGCAAAACCATTAACAGATTTATTTAACCAATCACTGGTAACAGGTGTCATCCCAGAAGATTGGAAATTAGCAAACGTTGTGCCAATTCACAAGAAAGGTAGTAGAGAGGAATCGGGCAACTATAGGCCAGTAATCCTGACATCAATAGTGGGAAAATTAATGGAAACCATACTCAAGGAAAGGATTGTTGAACATCTAAAAACCCATGGGTTGATTGATAAAAAACAGCATGGTTTTACTTCAGGGAGATCATGTCAAACTAATCTTATTGACTTTTTTGATTGGGTGACTAAAATAATAGATGGCGGAGGTGCAGTAGACATCGCTTATCTGGACTTTAGTAAGGCTTTTGATACTGTCCCACATAGAAGGCTTATCAATAAACTGCAGTCTTTGAGCTTGGGCTCACATATTGTTGAATGGATTAAGCAGTGGCTGAAGAACAGAAAACAGAGGGTTGTAGTCAATGGAGGATATTCAGACCATGGTATTGTTACCAGTGGGGTACCTCAGGGATCTGTTCTGGGACCCATATTGTTTAATATCTTTATCGGCGAAATTGCAGACGGCCTCAATGGTAAGGTGTGTCTTTTTGCTGATGACACAAAGATTTGTAACAGGGTTGATGTTCCTGGAGGGATACACCAAATGGAAAAGGATTTAGGAAAACTAGAGGAATGGTCAAAAATCTAGCAACTAAAATTTAATATCGATAAGTGCAAGATAATGCACCTGGGCCGTAAAAACCCAAGAGCAGAATATAAAATCAGTGATACAGTACTAACCTCAGTATCTGAGGAAAGGGATTTAGGGGTCATTATATCAGACGACCTAAAGGTGGGCAGACAATGTCATAGAGCAGCAGGTAATGCCAGCAGAATGCTTGGGTGTATAGGGAGAGACATTAACAGTAGAAAGAGGGAGGTGCTCGTGCCGCTCTACAGAGCACTAGGGAGAACTCATTTGGAGTATTGTGTGCAGTTCTGGGGACCATATCTGCAGAAAGATATTGAAACTTTGGAGAGAGTTCAGAGAAGAGCTACTAAACTAGTACATGGATTGCAGGACAAAACTTACCAGGAAAGGTTAAAGGACCTTAACATGTACAGGTCCTTCTAAAAAAATTGCATGCATGCTTAAACTCCTTCACTGTATTTGCAGCTACCACTTCTGCAGGAAGGTTATTCCATGCGTCCACTACTCTCTCAGTAAAGTAATACTTCCTGATATTACTTTTAAACCTTTGCCCCTCTAATTTAAAACTATGTCCTCTTGTAGCAGTTTTTCTTCTTTTAAATATTCTCTCCTCTTTTACCGTCATGATTCCCTTTATGTATTTAAAAGTTTCTATCATATCCCCTCTGTCTCTTCTTACTTCCAAGCTATACAGGTCCTTCTCAAATAATTAGCATATTGTGATAAAGTTCATTATTTTCTGTAATGTACTGATAAACATTAGACTTTCATATATTTTAGATTCATTACACACAACTGAAGTAGTTCAAGTCTTTTATTGTTTTAATATTGATGATTTTGGCATACAGCTCATGAAAACCCAAAATTCCTATCTCAAAAAATTAGAATATCATGAAAAGGTTCTCTAAATGAGCTATTAACCTAATCATCTGAATCAACTAATTTACTCTAAACACCTGCAAAAGATTTCTGAGGCTTTTAAAAACTCCCAGCCTGGTTCATTACTCAAAACCGCAATCATGGGTAAGACTGCCGACCTGACTGCTGTCCAGAAGGCCATCATTGACACCCTCAAGCAAGAGGGTAAGACACAGAAAGAAATTTCTGAACGAATAGGCTGTTCCCAGATTGCTGTATCGAAACACCTCAGTGGGAAGTCTGTGGGAAGGAAAAAGTGTGGCAGAAAACGCTGCACAACGAGAAGAGGTGACCGGACCCTGAGGAAGATTGTGGAGAAGGACCGATTCCAGACCTTGGGGGACCTGCGGAAGCAGTGGACTAAGTCTGGAGTAGAAACATCCAGAGCCTCCGTGTACAGGCGTGTGCAGGAAATGGGCTACAGGTGCCGCATTCCCCAGGTCAAGCCACTTTTGAACCAGAAACAGCGGCAGAAGCGCCTGACCTGGGCTACAGAGAAGCAGCACTGGACTGTTGCTCAGTGGTCCAAAGTACTTTTTTCGGATGAAAGCAAATTTTGCATGTCATTCGGAAATCAAGGTGCCAGAGTCTGGAGGAAGACTGGGGAGAGGGAAATGCCAAAATGCCTGAAGTCCAGTGTCAAGTACCCACAATCAGTGATGGTCTGGGGTGCCATGTCAGCTGCTGGTGTTGGTTTACTGACCATGGTATTACTGTTTTCATGAGCTGTATGCCAAAATCATCAATATTAAAACAATAAAAGGCTTGAACTACTTCAGTTGTGTGTAATGAATCTAAAATATATGAAAGTCTAATGTTTATCAGTACATTACAGAAAATAATTAACTTTATCACAATATGCTAATTTTTTTAGAAGGACCTGTATAGCTTGGAAGTAAGAAGAGACAGAGGGGATATGATAGAAACTTTTAAATACATAAAGGGAATCATCACGGTAAAAGAGGAGAGAATATTTAAAAGAAGAAAAACTGATACAAGAGGACATAGTTTTAAATTAGAGGGGCAAAGGTTTAAAAGTAATATCAGGAAGAATTACTTTACTGAGAGAGTAGTGGACGCATAGAATAGCCTTCCTGCAGAAGTGGTAGCTGCAAATACAGTGAAGGAGTTTAAGCATGCATGGGATAGGCATAAGGCCATCCTTCATATAAGATAGGGCCTGGGGCTATTCATAGTATTCAGTATATTGGGCAGACTAGATGGGCCAAATGGTTCTTATCTGCCGACACATTCTATGTTTCTATGTGTACACTTTGCTTAATGAGCAATCATATTATGCCTGCATTCTCAAATTGGGGTGAATAAACTGTCTAATATAACTGATATCAGGGTTCCTTGAGTAATAGATAAACAATTCTATTATACTTTCATTCTCAAATTTGGTTGAATAACCTATGTAATATAACTGTTATTGGGGTGCCCATGGTAGTATAGCTAACATTATTTCCTGACTTATTATTCTAGGTTACTAACAATACTGATAAATATATCCCTACAATTACCATACTTGCTTTGGTATGTTATATGATATTTTATTGGTTTATCACAACATCTTCTGGCCGTCTTACCTAGCTCTATCCAGGTCTAGACTTCACTAGACTTATGTATTCTAACCTTTTCTCTCATATCTTCCCATATACTGGCTTTTACCCCTCATTACATACATTCACACTTTGACCCTACATTACTACTTACATTTAATAGACTATTTCCCTTGTGCCCCTATAGCGATTCCACTACTCCATACTATCGCAATTTAGAGACATCTAGATATCGCATATCACTACAGATGGGCAAAGCGCTTGCCCTTGTAGCTTCCAGTATGCTCTGCATATGCGCATGCGTGATGACATCAGCCCCCATGTGCGTCACCTCCCGGGAGACAATGCATCCAGCACAGGATATCCATTACATGAAGCCACAGGTACGCGCCTTTCGACCTTGGGGGGCTCCTCTACAACACTCCTAATATCCCTACTATTCTATCTTTTATTTCACTACCTCTCTAGCCCTTTTTAATGATTATGGAATATACTATATATTTTAAACTATACACCATGCATGATCTTCTACTATATGCATGCATGTATATAGATCCACACACTCTACTGCCCTACTGTGATATTATTCCTTTCCCCTCATGAACTCCTATCTTGTCACTGCTGGACCCTAAACAATGTGTTTACAGCAATTTGTTTATATATAAGCTCATGTGCTTATACTTCATGACTGATCGGATTTCATATTCATTTATATTATCTCATATCTCATCACTTTGTCTTTTCATATACCGATGTATGCTGTTTTTATATCCTTATAGATCCCTTGATAAAGGTCGTATTCGACCGAAACTTTGGGATTAATCATATGGCCCTTCATTACATTACGTAGTCTGGATAACGAATGAATACAGAATGATGTAACTACACGTTGTATATTAAAAGCATCACTTAAAAAGAAACTTTGGTGTGCCATAGATTTTTCTACGGATACGGATCGACATGTTGTCCTCTATGAGCACCCCACACTAACAAGGGTGTGCAGATCTCATCTCCTTCCTACAGGATGAATGATGTCATTCCACTCCTTCACGTCCTCAGCAGATGTTTATAAATCTGACTGGCCAGTGGACAGGAGACGTGGCACCTACATCTCATGGCCACCTGAGCCCTATGGAGGCCGAACTAGCCAAGGAGTAGGATGAGGACATTATCATCCAGGAATTGTATGCAGGTAGGTTATCTGCCCAAGCGACAGCAGAGGAGGATGAAAAGCGTGCAAAGGGCCAGATGCATGCGCAGTGACAGCCACATTATGGCCCCTACAGGGCCAAAATGGGGGCCTTTTTTCTACCTACTGAGAGGGATGATAAACTCAATTACTATTGAAATATCCTATGTAGTCGGTTGGTCGCTGCCTATGTGTGCCATCGCCCATCCTAACAAAGGTCTGTCAGGGGGGACCCCCTGAGCTCACGCTCCACTATGACTGCTACAGGGGGTGGGGAGCCAGGAGCAGCACCAGCTCCATCAGCAGCAACTTAAGTCTTGAGTCTTTAATGAGCACTTTTCTTCACCCGCCTACTAAAGAAACCCAGCAGCAGCAGGACATGGTTATGGGCTTGAATGATATGAGGGAAAGAGAATGAGGTGGGTTTTCTCTATGTAAGTTTTTCTTTAAGCATCAATTATCATCTAGTCAGAGCTACTGCCATTCCCATTCTCCGCTTTGTCTGCCCTCAGGGGTTTGCTGCACCAGAACAGAGCCTTGAGGGACATATTACTCACCAGTACTGCCTTCTGTGTGTGAGGATCCACACCCCTCTCCTGATGGGCAAGTGGTGTTGTTGGCTGAACATTGCGTGCCGATAGAACTACACCGAGAACACGAGTAAGAGTAACCTAAAAAAGATGTCAAACAGTCAGCACACTGGTCACTTGTTGCAATATTTGCCATTACATTTTTTTTCTTTTGCATGAGATCAGTAGCGTCTGAGAATGATGTTCAATATGGCTCAGCTCACACCATGAGCAGGAGAAAGGTAATATCTGTCCTACACATGACTGTTATTATTAACAATTATATAAATAAATCCATTACAAAACAAAGCAACTTAATAGGAAAAGACAACTAATTCAGGTCTCACAAATCCGATGTTTCCAAAAACTTACTTGTTGCTGCAAGAGCTGAGAGGAGGCAGAGTGTTCCAAGCAGGGAGCTCATGGTTCAGTTCTTGAAGACAGGAAGTAATGTGAAGGTTTTTGGGTGGAACTTGGTAGGATCTTAATTATGTTGATAAAATGCAAACTCCCCTTTAACAAACAAAACAAAGAAGTTAATGTTTTATAAATAATAAATCCCTGGCAAAATAAAGTGGAAAATAACAAATGCACAGGAGGCTGCAGTGCCAAGGACTTACTGGTCGAGCTCGCTCTCCCCCTTAACTAGACACAGCAGAGAAGGATTACATACACATGAAGAATGTGCTACGAAGCAGCTAAAGAGGAAATGTCATCGTTCCAATATATTTATAAATCCTACTAGTGTGCCAACCTCTTCGGTCTGAGTGACCTGTAGGAAGCAATGTTACAGTGTGATCACGTGAAATCACGCTTCAGCCGGAGGATTGCTGTGAGGCAGAGCGAGCATCACAGCCGGGAGAAACCGCCCTTATCAACAGAAGTGAAATGACTAGGCAGATATCTGGGTGACATGCCCGGTGCTGGGGGCCATAAATGAAGAATGGGTAGGGATGCTGTACATAAATATGACTGAGAGATTGTCATGGTCATGAAAGCATGGAAAATTAAAAAATATTAATTAATATCTCTTTTTAACCCTCTTTTAGATTGTAAGCTCTCGCGAGCAGGGTCCTCTCCCCCTCTATACCAGTTAGTTAATAATTCCATGTTTGTCACGGGCAGCGGATGTGAACCCACTGTGCTACCGACTGGCTGTACCCTGGAGGGGCGTAACTAAGCAGCTACCTTGTTTTCGCTAGGGCCTCTGATGGTGAGGATACACTTTGCCGTTAGGGTAGTTGCCAGGTACCACTCTAGGGCAGTCCCAGAGTCATGGGAACGAGGTTCGCACCGGGGTTCGCTAATTTATAAATTGGAAGGTGGGAAGAAGATCATATATACCCCAACGGCGAGCTCCAGGCGGGCCTCGTCCTCTGGCGGCGTTTTATAGACGATGTTGTTTTTATATGGGATGGGGGGGGACATTTAACCAGCTTTTTAAATGACATAAATAAAAATATGTTTTATTTGGAATTTACTGCTAGCTATAGCATGAGAGAAATTAACTTCTTTGGTCTTACAGTGTATATAGACGGAGGAAATATTTGTTCTCGCACAGTGGCGTATGGTCAATATAGGCAGACCACGCACTGGCTTTGGGGCCGGTGAGGTTAGGGGGCCCAGCCAGGCTACATGGCTCTGCCCCCTTTCCGACCTGACTACACACTGCATTAATAACAGTAGATAGATAAATACCGGCAATGGGGTGTTTGGGTCAGCAGCCTCGGACCCAGTGTCAATGAGGGGCCCATTGCCACCTCAAAGGCCCCAGTACCATTACATATTTACACTTTCATTTGGCATTATGCGCAGAGCTGGTGCTGCACTGATAACAGCAGGCTGGGCCCCGAGTGGAAGGAGGGCGGGAGAGGAGAATGAGCAGCCGCTTCCTCCAATCAGATAGAAGCTCAGTGCCCGATGTGCCCGCCCCTCTGCGATGTGCTAGCAGCAGCATGGGTAAAGTACCAGCCCTGTCTTTACTATTATCAGCAATGATGTCCCACATGCTTACCCTCCTCTGGGTCTTCCTGCCCTTCTCTTTGTCTTTTTACCCCAGTCACTTCCTTCACACTATTCCTAGGCTGTGTGAGAGGGCAGAAGGAGGCAGCAGCAGAAGCGCTCTGCATAATGGAGCAGAGCTGAGGTGAGAGGAGCTGACAGGAAGACGGGCTGCTTGCTGCAGCAGGGTGACTGTACTTATAGCTGTTATTTTAGGGTCAGACAGGAGCCTCAGCTCTGCTCACTGTAGGGCATATGTTTTCTTTCATATGGGACCTGAGGCATGTGCTGGGTTCTCCAGATAGACTACCTCAGAGTTAAAGGATGACTAAACATGGACATGACTAAAATTGCTCAGCTCTGCTCTCTGTTAATAACAAAGGGAGAAGTTGAGCTATGAGGCAGAGATCTAATGCTGTGGACCTGCTATTGACCAGTGTGGACAGTACTGCTGCAGTCATTAACCCTATAGGCTCTCCTCTGCTTTACACCCATCTAAAAATAAATAAAACTTAAAGGGTAAGGCCGAGTTCATATCCCGTTTTTTCCATCCGTTTCATGTATACCTACAGTGGCATCCTTTATCATGAAAGAAAAATGTATATGTTAACGTATATGTTTTTTCTACTGGACTCTGCAGGATAGAAAAGTGTTTTTTATAAACCCTTCCCAACATATACGTAAAAACGGATGGCAAAAACGTGATGTGAACACAGCCTAACCTTTTATTTAAACCCTAATGTATCCCGCACCCTCACTAATCAGCTTTAATAATTGTATTTTTTATTGGGGGGGGAGGGCCAATTCTGAGTTTTGCTATGAGGCCCCATGATTTCTATGTACGCCCCTGTTCTCGCATGTATGAGAAGCCAAACGATTCAAATAGTTACATTAATAGGGAGAGTTGCCATCTACCACGGAGGCTGGATAATATCCCTAAAAGCCTGTTTCTCTGAATTAAAAGAAACTGTACAGAGGTCGCAGAATATGAAAGAGATGCTGAAGAAATGCAAAAAAAAATTTTAGTAAAGGGATATGAAAAAAAAGGATTGGATGATCACAAAGAAAAAATCAAACAGGTACTGTAGATAGGGAAGATTTATTGAAAAAAAGTGGAAGAAGAAAATATTGAGAAAAACGAACAGGATGATAAGGAGGATATAATACCACCCATTATTGTCCCATACAACAACCAAACATATATGTAGAGGAAGATTGTAAATAAATATTGGGACATACTGAAAAATACCTCCAGTGCCTACTTTCATATACAGAAAAGCAGCAAATATAGGTAACCTTATAGCACCAATTGGAAAATGCGCAGCGTTTTAAAAAAAGAAAAAAATCAAAGCAAATTTTTCGTGCGGCTTCTTCCCATGCAGGCGGTGCATAGGATGCAAGAAGACTAGGAAAAATAATGGGAAACAAGAGGTAATTGCGAACAGAGAGGGCACACAAGAATATAAGATCAAGGAAAATATAACCTGTAATACAAGGGGCGTAATTTACGCGATAAAATGCCCATGTGAAAAATTATATATAGGCAGAGCTAAGCGGCAATTAAAAAGGCGAATTAGTGAACATATAAATAACATAAACAAAAAAGCCCTGGGGCATCCTTTATCACGGCACTATCACGAAATGCATGGGGGGAAAGTGGATGGGACTGTATTTGTGGGGATAGAAAAAGTAGAGAGAGAGATAAGAGGAGGTGACTATATTAAGAGGTTATCTAGAAGAGATTTATTGTCTGGATACTCTGTTACCAAGGGGTCTCAATTCTGAGATCGAGCTTTTTGGCTTCGAATAAAGAACGATATATAAAAAAAAAGGGGGAGGAGTGTTGTCTATATATAGGAGATTTCCTGAGGAAGAACAACGTCCAAATTGTTCGAAACGCGTTGGGTGGACTTACGGCACCACTGCCGACCCGTAGCTTCGCAGGTAACGTCACCGGCTCGTTTGTTGGACGAGCGCGAGCAAAGTAAGTTAGGAGTTTTGGCCGGAGTGAACTCCAATTAATAGCTGCCTCTAACTAGAAACAGACCCCCTAACACCTGTAAGTAACAGAGGATCTGGAAAAACCTCAGTGTCTGCAACCCACCAGGATCGGGACTCACCGTAACAGCAGCTTCAGTAAAGAAGGTAACAGATTGTTGCTGGGTTCGGCGCTGTTTATTGAAGCATATCTGAGGTTAACTGAGTCTGCAGTGTGGTTTAGGGGTTGATGAATGTAGAGCAGGGCTGGCCAACCTGCGGCTCTCCAGCTGTTGTAAAACTACGACTCCACCATGTCCTGCTGCAGGCTGATAGCTGAAGGCAGACTGGGCATGCTGGGAGTTGTAGTTTTGCAACAGCCGGAGAGACGCAGGTTGGCCACACCTGATGTAGAGGCTACGCACGGTGTCTAGATATTAATAATTAAATTGGTTTTACTGTGTGCAGTTAGTATGGGACTGCAGGGACACTGCAGTGGCAGGAGTGAGTGCCAGTGATTTTATAATTAGCAGTCCCAGAGTCAGTAGCAGCTGGTCCAGATTAACCAGGAGGTAACTGCAAAGGTACTGACAGTACAGGCATGGTTAGACAGGTAGGGTCGTTACTATGAGCAACAAAGACAGGAACTGGAGGATGAGGCAGAGACATAGTCAAGACAAGCAATGGGTCAGGGCAGGCTGCACAGGAACGAAGTCAGAAAATCCGGGTGGGCAACAGGAGGAGTGATGCAGGCAGGCAGGGATCAGACGAAGAGCATAGTGTAGCAACAAGGCACGTAGTCAGGAACACAAGTGGTAACAAGCTCAATTGCACAGGATAGGACCTTGACTCTGAGGCGCTTGAGCAGAGGGCTGAGCTGAAGGAAGCTGCGGAGCGGAATCTCCAGAGCAGCAGCAGAGACAGGGAAGCACAGATCATGATCACAGGTGAGCACGGCGCCCAGAACTGTGGCGATGAGCTGGCCTACTGCAACGCACCGAGGATGCTGTTATAGTATGTCGAAGGTAGTTCTCCAATATCTGATTAACTCGCTCTACTTGCCCATTGGTTTGGGGGTGATAACGGGAAGAGAGATCCAGATCTATTTCTAGGAGACTACAGAGGGCTCTCCAGAGCTTGGACGTAAACTGAACTCCTCGATCGGAAACAATATGCCCAGGCAAGCCATGTAGACAAAATATATGTTTTATGAACAGCTTGGCGAGTTCTGCAGCTGAGGGTAATCCAGTCAACGGAACGAAGTAAGCCATCTTGGAGAAGCGGTCCACAACCACCCAAATCACGGTACATTCAGCTGAAGAAGCCAGATCAGTAATAAAGTCCATGGCAATGTGTTGCCATGGAGCATCAGGAACAGGTAGAGGTAGCAACAGGCCTGGAGGTATGCTCCTGAAAATTTTAGTTTGTGCACAGACGGTGCAGGCCAAAACATAGTCACGTATGTCTTTGGATAATGTGGGTTTTTTACCAGACTACCTGCCTCTTTGTGCTGTGGATAGGGTTCCCAGCCCCGTAACATGAATGATATCATGTAATTTAACAGATACCATGTTGTACTAAAAATGTTCTCATTATGACCATTATAGTGCCTGACGAAGGCCAAATACGGCCGAAAACGTTCGCACATCAATGCCGCAATATATGCACAAATAAAAATCCATCAGTTAATGAAAATCTTCTGATGTGATTCTTGAATTTGATGACTATGGGGCTGGGAACCCTATCCACAACGCAAAGAGGCAGGTAGCGACAAAGCCGTGTCGAAAAAGTACGTTTCCCTAATTTGGAAAAGGCTCCTGCTGAAAAACTACAATGGCAGATAACACCCTGTCATATACCGAGAAAGAAGTATCCACGGTTCTGTCTCAAGTAACTCTATCCAACGAGTTTCTACAGACTCCTACATCAGATCTCAAGGCAAGGGACCTCCAAAACTAAGAGTTGCACAGTGTGACTTTCGCTGAATATATCAAGACCCAACGTATCCCAAGGGGATTATAAATGAGAATGAGACCAACCTTCTTCAAGGACAATAAAAACTATTGCATACAATTCGAACAGATCTTAAATAAGTGTTCGTTTGATCTCATGACACTCACCGTTAAGTACCTACAGACAACAATTACAGAAACTAAGACAAAAATACGCTCCATTGAACAGCAACTTCAAGCCATCATCTCTAGAGGGGAATACAACAAACTACAGGACAAAATATCCACTGCTCTTGTGATGGCTAGAAAAGACATCAAAATAACCAAAAGGAAGAAGTTCCTAAGGGACTGTGATGACTATAGAAACAACAAGGTCTACAACTGGGCAGAAAGGAACCAACGGACAAGTGACAGATCTTTTTCCACGGATTCACAAAGGTCAACATCAAGCAGGGAACCACCACACCGACAAATCCGTTACCCACGGAGGGCCAGGGGCACCAACCGAGGACCAAGAGGAGGAGACACCGGTGGACATCAGGGTTCCAACATGACAACGCGCTCTCAGGTAGATATACCGAACACAACCACGCATTCATTGGTAACATATCTTCAGTATCATTAAGTCCAGCTGAATTGGAACTTTTACAGAAAGAGTTATCCTTCTGTCCTTCTTATCACTTGGACACTTTTCAGCTAGACTTTGCCTTACAACGGTTCTTTATAAATGTCTGCCTCAGGGCACATTGCTCCAAAGCAACCCCAAGAATGACAGTAGAAGCCCCATCCAAAATATCAATCTCAGAATTGGGCTTACGTAATAAAAGCACTTTTTTACCTGCTAGGACATACCCAGCAATAGAAACATTCATAGAACTAATACAAAAGGATAATGAATCATTCAAACAAGACATACGCAGGGGTAGATACAAATACAAAAATAATATCACTAACACAGAAAGACAAGCACTTCGAACATTAAAATAATTGAAACAATTAGTGTTCAAACCAGCAGACAAAGGTGGAGCCCTAGTAGTAATGGACAAGTCCAAATATATCTCAGAGATCCAACGTCAATTACAAGACAGGACAGTATACAAGGAACTCCATAGTAATCTCTCTTGATTTACCAAAACCATACAGGATACCCTCATACACTACCAAACTTTGAACGTTATAGACACAAAAACTGCCAACTTTCTTACTAAATCCCACCCAATCATTCCGGTGTTTTACATCCTCCCGAAAGTCCACAAGCACTTAACTAATCCCCCAGGATGCCCCATTGTAGCTTCCACCGACTCACTGTTGTCCCCCTTAGCCATATTTTGGGAAAAAATCCTTACCCCTCTAGTAAAGGACACAAGATCATTTCTACTCGATACTACATCATTCCTGGAGATCATACACAATCTGAACCACTACCCTCTGATAGCCTCTTAGTCACATGGGACGTTACAAGCCTCAACACGTCCATCCAACACCAAAAGGGCATTGCGGCAGTACACAAGTTACTGATCAACACACAACAAGACAAAGATATCATATCCCTCTCCAGAACAATTTCTTTTTATTCCAAGATGTGTTCTACATACAGACACAAGGGACAGCCATGGGGTCCAATGTGGCCCCTCCATACACTAACTGTTATATGGCCGACGTAGAAGAATCACACATCTACAACAATTCACTTTTTTAATGACACAGTCGCCTATGGAAACGTTACATAGACAACGTGTTTTGTATTTGGCAAGGACCACTAGAAACTCTTATTCAATTCCATGAACATCTCAACAATATTTATCGAGAATTAAAATTCACCTTACACCATGACAAAACAGCAATCAGTTTTCTTGATACTATGGTTCACAAAGATCCTTCTGGAAACCTTACCACCGATCTTTTCCGAAAACCCACAGATAGGAACAGCCTATTACATTTTACCAGCTTTCACCCTCCAACCACCAAAAAAGCACTTCCAGGTTCCCAACTTAAACGTGTACAATCCATCGTTACAGACCCTGTCCTAAGAATGAAACGAGAAATGGAGATGAAAAAGAGATTTCAAGAGAGAGATTATCCTCAACACACGCTACAGACCCCTAACACCAGGAACAAACGGAATCGAGCATTAGGACGCACCCCTTTGTCCATAAATTTCACCCAAGCGCTAGGAAGGTGGTTAACATAATTAAAGCCCACTTGCCACTACTTCAAAAAGCATTCACTGAAGTAGATGAATTAAAAAATCCAATACTACCGTGTAATCAATGGCCTAAAAACCTTAGAGATTTTCTCATAAGGGCAGACGTAGGACCATCCAAACTGCCATTAAGACAGACTCTTCTACTAACACAAAAAACAGGCACATTCCCATGCCTACATTGCGCACAGTGCACAAATGTACAGAGCGGCACAACCGTTTCACATCTGCACACAGGTAAACCCATTAAAATACAAGGTTATTTCACTTGCAACACCGATTTTGTAGTGTACACCATAAAATGCCCTTGTGGCCTTATGTACGTGGGGAAGACAACACAAACAATAAGGGACAGAATCTGTCAACACAAGTCGAAGATACGTTGACAAAATCTACTGTTGCCACTCCCACATCACTTTAATGAAACACATCACAGGTAGAGCTGTCGCGAACATAAAATTTTCCGTTCGCGAACGCGAACTTCCGCGAATGTTCGCGAACAGGCGAACCGGGCGAACCGCCATAGACTTTAATAGGCAGGCGGATTTTAAAACCCACAGGGACTCTTTCTGGCCACAATAGTGATGGAAAAGTTGTTTCAAGGAGACTAAAACCTGGAAAGTGGCATGCCGGAGGGGGATCCATGGCAAAACTCCCATGGAAAATTACGTAGTGGACGCAGAGTCGGGTTTTAATCCATAAAGGGCATAAATCACCTAACATTCCTAAATTGTTTGGAATAACGTGCTTTAAAACATCCAGTGTGTATACGATCAGGTATGATGTTGTATCGATCAGGTAGTGTAACGGTTATGTCCGCTTTAAAGTGACAGACCTAACTGTGACAGACCAAACTCCGCATTTAAAGCACCGCAAACAACCGCAAACATTCCATTTGCACAACCGCAAACTCCCCATTTGCACAAGGTTGGATACCAAGCTAGCCATGTCCCGTTCCTTTGTCCTCACTGACGTCATTGAAGGTCTCTTCCTCGCGCAATGTACTGTGCCACCCTATATGAGTGGTGTGTTCAGTAATCAGTAGTATTATTGTTATCAGTTTAATCCCTGTTATAGATTTTAGGAAACGGGAGATGGAAAAAGAACCTTGGTCGTCCTCTTACTTACATTTTTGGGGCACTGCGTGTGCGCCGTGCAATGTACTGTGCAACCCTATATGAGTGGTGTGTTAGTTAGTACTATTCTTATCAGTTTAATCCCTGTTACGTCTCCTATGACATTGGCTTCTTACGCTCAAACATTTACTTGACAGACACCTGACTGTGGGCAGATGAGCAGGAACTGCTGAAGGTGAGAGGCGGAGTGGCGGGTGGTTGAGGGGCAAGGAGAACAGCAATGGTTGATGTGGCTGAAGATGCTGGACCAGAAGGAGGATGGTAGCTATGAGTTTGTGTGCTTCTTGTACTCATGTGTTGATCCCATAGGCGTTTGTGATGTGAGATCATGTGCCTTCGCAAAGCATTTGTACCTAAGTGGGTGTTGGCCTTCCCACAACTCAGTTTCTTTTGGCACAGGTTGCAAATGGCATCGCTGTTATCAGAGGCAGACACACAAAAAAAAAAAAATGCCACACTGCTGAGCTTTGCAATAACGGCATTCTGGTGGTGGCAACAGCATTCGTTGATTGGCGTGCTGTCTGGCTGGCCGGGGTGCCGATACATGCTGTCTGACTGTGCCACTAGCTCTTTGCAATGCCCTCCCCCTGCTTCCAACTCGTCTCCTCCTCATCTCTGTCTCCCCATCTGAACTTTCCCCCTGTTCTTCTCTTCGAGCGGGCACCCACGTGACATCCACGGACACATCGTCATCATCAACCGCTTCACTTGTATCTGACAACTCAGCAAAGGAAACAGCAGCGGGTACAATATAATCAACATCACACTGTATGTCCATGTGTGTAATGCTGCCTGACTGAGACATATCCCTGTTATCTACATCCTCTGGCAATAATGGTTGCACATCACTCATTTCTTCCAACTGATGTGTAAAAAACTCCGCTGACAGATCAAGTTAAGCGGCTGTGGTGCTAGTGTTGGTGGTGTTGGCAGGTGGGCGAGTGGTAACTTGAGAGGTGTCCGAAGCTGAGCTGGAGGAGGATGGTGCATCAAGGTTCCGAGCGGAAGCTGTAGAAGATTGGGTGTCCTGTGTAAGCCAGTCAACTACTGTATGTCCTCAGACTTTTTCGAGTTCAGGGTATGTGGCCTCTGAACACTGGGCATTATTCTAGTGCCAAAAGAAATCACAACACCATGATGGCCCCTGCGGGGTGGCCTGCCTCTGCCTGTCATTTTTTTTTTTTGATTACTGGTACTATGCGTGCAAGGAACTGTGCCACCCAGTATGAGTGGTGGGCACTGGCAGTGGGAACACTACAGTCTGTGGAAGTGGGCCTGACACACACTGGCAGGCAATAACCTTAGATTAAAGGGTAAAAATGAAATGCCTTATTTATCGGCAAGCTACTGTGCCACCCGGTATGAGTGGTGGGCACTGGGAGTGGGCACTCTACAGTTAGTGGAAGTGGGCCTGACACACACACTGGCAAGCAATTAACCTTAGATTAAAGGGTAAAAATTAAATGCCTAATTTATCGGCAAGCTACTGTGCCACCCGGTATGAGTGGTGGGCACTGGCAGTGGGCACACTACAGTCTGTGGAAGTGGGCCTGACACACACTGGCAGCAGGCAAGCCAGGCAACTGAAATTAGATTAAAGTGTAAAAATGAAATCCCTTTTTTTAATGCAAAGTCCTGTGCCACCCGGTATGAGTGGTGGGCACTGGCAGTGGGCACACTACAGTCAGTGGAAGTCGGCCTGACACACACTGGCAGCAGTCAGGCAACTGAAATTAGATTAAAGTGTAAAAATTAAATGCCTTTTTTATGCAAAGTCCTGTGCCACCCGGTATGAGTGGTGGGCACTGGCAGTGGGCACACTACAGTCAGTGGAAGTGGGCCTGACACAAACTGGCAGACAACTAACCTTAGATTAAAGGGTAAAAATGAAATGCCTTATTTATCGGCAAGCTACTGTGCCACCTGGTATGAGTGGTGGGCACTGGCAGTGGGCACAATACAGTCAGTGGAAGTGGGCCTAACACACACTGGCAGCAAGGCAGGCCAGGCAACTGAAATTAGATTAAAGTGTAAAATGAAATGCCTTTTTTAATGCAAAGTCCTGTGCCACCCTGTATGAGTGGTGGGCACTGGCAGTGGGCACACTACAGTTCAGTGGAAGTGGGCCTGACACACTGGCAGGCAATAACCTTAGATTAAAGGGTAAAATGAAATGCCTTATTTATCGGCAAGCTACTGTGCCACCCGGTATGAGTGGTGGGCACTGGGAGTGGGCACTCTACAGTTAGTGGAAGTGGGCCTGACACACACACTGGCAAGCAATTAACCTTAGATTAAAGGGTAAAATTAAATGCCTAATTTATCGGCAAGTTACTGTGCCACCCGGTATGAGTGGTGGGCACTGGCAGTGGGCACACTACAGTCTGTGGAAGTGGGCCTGACACACACTGGCAGCAGGCAAGCCAGGCAACTGAAATTAGATTAAAGTGTAAAATGAAATCCCTTTTTAATGCAAAGTCCTGTGCCACCCGGTATGAGTGGTGGGCACTGGCAGTGGGCACACTACAGTCAGTGGAAGTCGGCCTGACACACACTGGCAGCAGTCAGGCAACTGAAATTAGATTAAAGTGTAAAAATTAAATGCCTTTTTATGCAAAGTCCTGTGCCACCCGGTATGAGTGGTGGGCACTGGCAGTGGGCACACTACAGTCAGTGGAAGTGGGCCTGACACAAACTGGCAGACAACTAACCTTAGATTAAAGGGTAAAAATGAAATGCCTTATTTATCGGCAAGCTACTGTGCCACCTGGTATGAGTGGTGGGCACTGGCAGTGGGCACAATACAGTCAGTGGAAGTGGGCCTAACACACACTGGCAGCAAGGCAGGCCAGGCAACTGAAATTAGATTAAAGTGTAAAAATGAAATGCCTTTTTTTAATGCAAAGTCCTGTGCCACCCTGTATGAGTGGTGGGCACTGGCAGTGGGCACACTACATTCAGTGGAAGTGGGCCTGACACACACTGGCAGCAGGCAGGCAACTGACATTAGATTAAAGTGTAAAAATTAAATGCCTTTTTTTATGCAAAGTCCTGTGCCACCCGGTATGAGTGGTGGGCACTGGCGGTGGGCACACTACAGTCTGTGGGCCTGCAGCTCCTCACACACGGGCAGGCAACAGCAATATATATATATATATGGAGAAAAAAAAAAAAAGCAGACTAAAGTAGCAGCCCTAAAAAGGGCTTTTTGGGGTGCTGTGACGCTGTCCTTACAGCAGATGAGTCTGTGGACACAGAACACTGGCCCAGCTAACGCTTTCCCAATAAATTCATCAGCACATCAGCAGCAGCACTCTCCCTGCTCTCACTACACACTGCAGCTTCAGAATGAATCTAAGATGGATGCTTTCCTTGCTTTTGGATAGGAGATGGGAGGGTCTGGGAGGGAGGGTATGCTGATTGGCTGGAATGTGTCTGCTGACTGTGAGGTACAGGGTCAAAGTTTGCTCAATGATAATGTATAGAGGGCGGACTGAACATCGCATATATTCGCCTGCCGCGGCGGACGTGAACAAGCTATGTTCGCCGTGAACTGTTAGATGGAGAATAGTTCGGGACATCACTAATCACAGGATCTCACAGTTAAAAATCCAAATTATTGAACATGTTCCAATACCCAGGAGAGGTGGTGACTGATCCAAGACGCTGAAATACAGGGAGGCGTTCTGGATCCACACCCTACAAACTTTACACCAAAAGGATTAAATAGGGAATACGAGGTACACGCATTTACTAAATAGACTTTGAACACATGTTCTCCTGGATGATAACCAAGTGAACTCCTTGGACACAGTAGGATTTAATCTCAAACGCGATCCAGAACAAGCTGCACCATTAAACCACACTTTTTGATGTTCATTAATATTTACTTATAACTAAGATATTTTGTTCTGACCATGTATTGATGTGTACTGATGATTTTGTATAACTATGATAAGTTTGTTCTGCCTATACTTGGCTTTAACTATATTCTAACGCTATACTCTTCAATTCCCTGCAGGCTCCATAATTATGGATCTAAACCTGGTGCCGCAAGGGGTATCCTTTTTTCATTAGATATTTCAGATCTTTCCTCTAATTCTATCCATCCACACCAATGTCAGTTCATAATCCATCTATCTCAATCTGTCAGCCTTTGGAACGCACTGTGAGACAATCAGTGCACTCCACCTGTTCTTACTTCCTTTCTGTGGAACGCTTTCCCACCTGACCCAGGCCTTCCCGGTCAGTGGAACGCATCGCGATCCTTGCAAAGCGTCTAACCAGCCTTCACTTCCACCCTATGGGATGCACGCTTCCCTGAGCGCTCCGCCTACTACACCAGGGCACAGGCCCTTCGGGTAGGTGGAACGCATCGCGATCCTTGCGATGCGTCTCACCAGACTCCTCTTCCGCCCTATGGAGCCCACTAAAGAAAAAGTAAAGTTTGTCTGCGATAAGTACCTTATGAATAGAGGCTAAAATAACACCCTGTAACCTCCATATATGAAGTATTTGTATACACACGAACTGTGGCAAAATTTCATTTTCCTTAATGATCATACAGACACGGTACCATTGTACTTGCTACGAAATGAACCTGACCACAAGGAGACGGCAGTTTTTTTAATATGTTATGAATATGTACAGACTTTGATGTAACATGAATGATATCATTTAATTTAACTGATACAATGTTGTACTGAAAATCTTCTCATTATGACCATTATAGTGCCTGACGAAGGCCAAATACGGCCGAAAACGTTCGCACATCAATGCCGCAATATTTGCACAAATAAAAATCCATCAGCTGTGATTCTTGAATTTGGATAATGTGGGCCACCAGTAGTGGCGAGACTCTAGTTCAGTGGTCTTGCGGATTCCGGAATGACCAGCCAGTTTGGAGTTGTGTCCCCATGACAGGATGCTTTTCCTTTTGGCAGAGTGTACGAATCTTCTCCTGGGAGGAATGTCTCTTACCAGGACAGGAGCACCGAGATGAAGCAATATCGGAGGAAAAGTTCAGAATAAACTGCCAATAAAAATTGGCGAATCCCAGGAAGCACTGTATAGCATGCAGCCCCTGTGGACAAGGCCAGTTCTTTACTGAATTCAGTTTTTCAGGATACATCTGTAATCCAGCATCTGAGATGATGTATCTGAGAAATGGTACTGTTGCTTTTTTGAAGGTGAATTTTTCGAGTTTGGTATAGAGTAGAGATGAGCGAACACCTGGATGTTCGGGTTCGAGAAGTTCGGCCGAACTTCCCGGAAATGTTCGGGTTCGGGATTCGAACTCGAGCCGAACTTTAT